>JACEFZ010001361.1:0-40000 GCA_014155875.1 Cepaea nemoralis
GCAGTAGTACAGTAGCCTTAGTAGCACCATGGGTATCTCAAGAGACAAATAGCATAAGCGTCAGCCATCTGTGGCCGTATGGCGGTGTCGCGGAAGAAAATAAAGTACGAGCTCGGTCGCCCAACCCGCACAGACAAGCTGGAAGCCAAAAGAATCCACACATGAGGACAATGGGTGGAAACAAGAAAGTACAGAGCTCTGCGACAAGATCATGGCAACTTTTCTTTGGGGCAGTGAAGCAATTACACGCAAGACACGTATCACTGATGTGGTGTACAACCCCTCCAACAATGAGTTTGTGCGTACAAAAACACTGGTCAAGAGCTCCATCATTCAGATCGACTCCACCCCATTCAGGCAGTGGTATGAGGCTCACTATGCCACACCTCTCGGCGCCGCAAGAAGGGTGTCAAACTGTCTGAGGAAGACAGAGAGGCAGTGCTGAACAAGGTGCGCTCAAGAAAGACTCAGAAGAAATACGATGAGAGGAAGAAGCAAGCCAAAGTGGGACAAGCCTGGGAGAACAGTTTGCCACTGGCAGAGTCCTTGCCAAGATCGCCTCTCGACCAGGACAGTGTGCAAGAGTAGATGGTTACATCCCGAAGGCAAAGAATTGGAGTTCTATTCCAGGAAACTGAAGTCCAAGAAGGCTAAACAATTGAATTTATTATGGGAAAAATAAAGTTCATGTAAACATTCAAAAAAAAAGAAAAAAGAAAAGAAGTAGTAGTAGTAGTAGTAGTAGTATACTTCTAATACAACTACTACTGCTGTTACTATAGTATGTCCCGAAAAGAATGCCTTTATTCAGGATCAATTATTTTGAAAACTGTCTGTTTGCAATCGTTATGAAATTTTTCCAGCCGTCTTATATTTACCCCACCCAAGGAATATGTCTTTGATAGGTCCAAAAGCAACTTATATCATCGAAAGCCGGCGACATTTCTTTGATCTTTTGCTGAAAAACTAGTGATTTCTCGCTAACAAATGTATGTTTACAGTAATGAAAGCCCCGCCAATTCAGATGACACACAAGGCGTAATCCGATTCGTATGGGAGTGTGTGCAATGAAAGAAGTAGCTTAAAATCTACAGGGTCGGCTGCATTGCACCCGGTTTTTATCCCATATGGCTAAGTTTCTTTCTGCAGCGCGAAAGCGTCGCACAAAGCGCGAACTCCATACCTCCAGCAACGACCCTCGGGAGTCTCCGAAAAATGCACTCGTGAAATGAAGGACGCGACCCGAATCGAACATACAACCTTCAGAGCCCGAGTCAGACTGCTTGACCACTTCACCACCGGAGAATCCAGAGAGGGGTGCAATGTGTAATATTAGTAAAGACAGAGAATTTACAGAGGCATGGGGTAAATAATTTGTAAATTGACAGGAAAGTAGAAGGAATATATTTCTTTACCTTATTTTTCATTTCCTTTTTGTTTCTTCAGCTGCAGGTTAATAATGTGTACACAAGTATTTGTGTTAACTTTTTATATTGAGGTTCGTGAAAGCTTCCAAATAACTGTGCGTTAATGTGCGTATGGAGTGACCAGAAATGATACTGCAATTTAGTCATCATGTTTCCATTTTTAAGGATCTGTTCAGCTTGTGTATAGTTTGTTCACACGTACACATGGGTGACAGACCCGCTTTAGAGTCTTCGTGAAAGATTGTCTACTCTGCTGTTTACCGTTCAGAGACGGAACATAATTACCTGTTTTGCACTATGAAAATAGTTTGTCAGTGTCTCTATAGTGGGGCTTTTTTCTTAATGACCAAGATGTTGGTCCTCTTTTCATTAAGTTTATAGATTGATTTGTATGCACATGTGTTGTCCCCTAATTTGACAACGTGTTTGCTCTCACGTTTCTTGTTATGCCACAATATGTCAGTTTCCACCGCAATATTACTCTTCTGTTGGTATTCAATGCGTTTGTGTGGTGTGTGTGTGTGTGTGTGTGTGTGTTGTGTGTGTGTGTGTGTGTGTGTGTGTTTGTGTGTGTGTGTGTGTGTGTGTGTGTGTGTGTGTGTGTGTGTGTGTGTGTGTGTGTGTGTGTGTGTGTGTGTGCGTGTTCCCAATACTGTTGTTTGTCACCGCTGAGGGCATTGCGGAATTGAAAAATTCATCACTGTGGAATACAAACTGTTGCCATTGACATTATGCTGATGCTGTAATCTTTAGGGCATGCAATTCTTCTGAATATTTGTAGCCAAATATCCCAGTTGGTGTGCACGTGGATTAAGATCTGCGATCTGCTCAGACCTTAATCTGTGTCGGACGATTCCAGTAGGTTGATGACTGCTCTCGGTTTGCATAAAATTCAATCCATCTTTTCTCCAATAATCCTCTTCCTCTTTCACACATGGTCCTCACATTTTTCCAGTAACTTTCATCAATATTTAATAGCGCGGACTGGATAAGTATCCTGACGTCAGACAATTTGTATATAGTAGTCAGCTGCCACCTTCCTTTAATTTAGCCCACAAAAGTTCTATAGGGTTAAAATGAGAATGATAAGGCGGAAGTCTCAAGCACCCATGACGATGCTCTTCTATCAACTTGTAGATTTGATATTTCTTGCTTGTTTGGTGTCTGTTTTACAAGGGACACACAATTCTAGCTAGAAATAACGTTTCTGGAAATGGTATGTTTTCCATTCGGAGTCATATCTTTATTGCTCCCTTTGTGCTCGATGCTGTAGATATGTTGTCTTCTTGGTAACAACATTGATATCATGCATTTTCCACAATTGGACACGACGGTGTATCTAGGGATGGAAGCACAGTATTCTCGAGCCAATCTCTAAATACATTACCATTCATCTTATTATGATAATCCATTTTGTCTGTATGCTTTGATACAAACACGAGCCCAGCATTCTGTTGTAAGCCATTATGCGTATTACCAGCTAGGCCATGACCAAAAGCTGTCCTATACTAGTGGGCACATATCGCTTTATCTGTCCATCCATTGATTGCCATTCCTTATCACTTTTGTGGTGCGCATTGATCCACATTTCATCCAAACAGCACTATGCCATAATTTTTCTTTGCGCATTTCCCTTATTTCACGTAGGTATCTGCTTCTCATGGCTCCTAAATACTGTTGCTCGCAAAGATTATTTCTACCTCCCTTGTACTATTCAAATATTGAAGATAATGTCCTTATAATTTTTCCACAAAGTTGTTCTGGATAGCTCTATGTTATTGTTCTTTCTGAACCAAACCCTGAGTTTTCTTACAGTCACTGTTTCTTTGGCATCCAGCATTTTTATAATGCTGGATAATCCTGGTTATAAATCCAAAATGTTTTATAATTTTTAGGAGTCTCCGTGGCGAAGTGGTCAAGCCCTTTGACTCGGGCAGCAAAGGTCGTGGGTGTCGATCTCGGGCCGCATCCTTCGGTTCATGAGTTAAATTTGTCTGTGGGTCGTCGCTAGAGCTGCGGAGTTCGTGCTTTGTGCGATGCTTTCCGCGCTACGGAAAGAGACCGAGCCATATGGGATAGAACCCGGTGCAATGAAGTCGACCCTGTCGAATTTTAAGCGACATTTTAAAGCATTTTTATGATAGCTCGCCTTATGACATCTTTGTCAAAGCTGTCTACAATAATCTGTCTTCCTACCGTTTTTTATTGCGTGGTGGTTTAATTCCAGATTCTTGCACCCATCGACGAAATTACCGTTTACTCAACCCAATGCATGCACTGTTCTTTTTTTCGGAATTTGTAATAGTATAAACAGTTTCCTGCGATCAGCTTCTTGACAAAAATGTGTACAACTTCATAGCGATTCTTTGAAGTGTACAATTTCGCATTAAATCCCATTGAAAAATACTCACACATTTCAATTGTAACACGATCGCCTTGTTTAGTGAGAGTGAACCACACCCGAGGTGTCCCTAGCACTCCCGTGTATTCTAACCCCAGGGTTTGGATAGGTAGATACACATTTTTACTCTGTGGCTGATCTCATATGAATTAATTATGTCTACAAGCCCCCTCCAGATTCTAGACCCCCACTAACTACCTACTTCTGTGGAACAATGAACACTTAGGCATCGTCCGAGACCACACTCAATCATTATACAAAGAGCAAGTCAACTTACATAAAGTTTATTCTACCCCTGAGAATATAGAACTGAAATGAACATCCTGATAGAATAATCTATTTACACAAATAAAGGACAGAGTAGAGACAGCATCAGAGATATGGTTGTCATCATCAGGTTGAGAAGTAGATTGATGCAGATGTCCCGTCCAGTCGGTCCCCACTCACCCGGCTTCCTTCCAGTGAGATGACTAGAACCTTGGAGACCACTCCGTCCCCAGAGCTTGGATCACCCCCAAGAGTCACCGATGGACCTCACTCAACTGGACCAACTGCATCTTTCTCACTCCTACTAAGTCACTGCTAATACACAGTTCTCGAACAACACTGGCTGGGAGACAATCCTCCTGGATTTAACTCCAAGTATTCGTGACTTCGATGAACCTAAGTAGTCACAGACCAATCTGATGGTCCCTCAGTAGCACATTACCCATGGTTGGATAATAAGTCGATTGACCAATTCAATGGTCCCGTAACACCGAACACTGGTTGTAGAATAAGTTCCAGACCAATCTAATGGTCCCGCAATCATTGCACATTAACACTGCTTGAAGAATATGTCCATGGCCAATTCAATGGTCCTGTACTCATATCACAGTAACACTGCTTGAAGAATCAGATAAGGCAACTGATATGTCACTGAGTCCTACACGAACACAGTTCAACGTCTTCGTACTCGTTCAGTACATTATTAGAATCAGACATCTATTTTCCAAGGAAACAATTCAGGTTGGACTATCATCGATTGTCCCTTCCACCTGGTAACACTTGCCACAAGTTATTACTAAGAGCTGGTGTAGTTCTTCTCAAGACCTGCCACCAAAGCTGTCATAGAACTATTCAAGTGTCGAAATGTCATTTTTCCGCGTTTAGGCAGAACCACCGTAATAATATACGGTCAGGTGTTTCCTTTCTTTGAGCATGATTGCTCAATTGCTGAAACGTTCCTGGCTGAAATAGAGTATCTTCTAATGCTGAAAACAACACAACCATCATGTCCCACACGTGCACCTTCAGGGCACCTGAATCATTAGATGCAAACCTTCACGCATGATGAATCACACTGGGTACATGGCGTGGTTGAGTCTGGCGTGATAAGTAAAGAATTGGACCCTTCGCTGTGTTACACGAAGTGGTTTCCCGCCAACGACAATTATAGTTGACTGGTTCCTCAACAGGCAAACTCCTGAAAAGGAAGAGCGACCGGTAAGAGTATACTGGCCCAAACATTAGTCCACATGCATCCTACCAATGACTGCTCAAACCTCAGTCCTGCTATTTAGTTATGCATATAACTAAAGCATGATCTATATCTGGAGAGTAGTAAAGCATGGGTTCGTTAATGTCAGCTGGCCTCACAGAACAGCCCGTCAAACAGAGCAAGAAATCAGAATGACGAGTCTAATCGTAGGTCTCACCTATCCTAATCATCTACCAGTCGTCGCTAACGTCAGTGGTGATAGTAGGCTGCTAATATAGTTCTAATTTAATCGAACTAAACATTAAGGTAAAGAGTCCCTGGACTCGTTCCTCACATTATCAATGTTCATTAGTAAACATAATACTGATCAATATACCATCCCTCGGGATATAGGAATAGTACATGATCACATCCAATATGTACACAAGCCTGTTTGCTGGTGGGACCACCTGCCCACGCTATAGCAAACTCTTCTTATCAGACTCCTCCCTAGAGTCAAGAAGCCTTCTTGATTATACATGTTCCCACATGTTCCAAGGGTGGTTGTTCCAGTTCCGCCCTCCCAAGTGGTTTAAGCCTTGGCTGGGACCGAACTTCATAGTTGGCCTGGTCTGCCAACGCATACTTTCATAACTTGCTTTCACATCCCCCCATATCCTATATGTCCCCTGTCTCGTACAACCTCCTTGCATCCTTCCATACTACCAGCACCTTAGCACTCACTCGCACTAGCGCCAGTATGAAAGAAAAGATAGCTTAAGAAAAGAATTCAGACCGCATTTGTATATCGCGACGGCACGCATTGTTATCACCCGTCGACCTATTCCGGCGTTCGGAATTACTGCAGGAAGTATCACATGCATGACCTAATATATATACACAATGCCACATCATATATATATTATATATATATATATATATATATATATATATATATATATAATATATATATATATATATATAGTATATATATATATATATATAGACTTACCTTCACACAGAAATCCCAGTGTTCCACACAATGAATTCACTATTAAGTTACTACACATAGTTACTTCATTCCTGGTGGCACAGAACTAAGTTCTTTCTTTACTTAGTAACTAAGCACATTTTGTCTGAATCTCCACCTACCAACTTACCTGGTTTTCTAACCGTTCTCCTTGCTTCAGCAACTGACTGACATAAATCTAGGTTTCTATCAGGTCCTATTAACTATGTTTCTATTCTAACTCAAAAACCTAATAGATGCAACGATAATATAATTTAAACCCAATCGCCCACAACGCATTCCTGCCTTCCCAACAGCTGATTCGCTAACACACTTTTGGTAAACAAACACACGACCTCACCTTCAACAGCGCTATCGATCGGTTTGCTAATTAGTTATGCAAGGGCATCCGCATAGGTAATGAGGTTAGAACGATGGCGTTTTATTACACACTTACAAAGTTAAATTAACTTAACAAATAAGTACCTGAATGTACGAAACCAGACTTCAGTCAGCTTTCAGAACTGCTCAAGGGCTCCTCAGCCTCCTTGCTATAACAGTCAGCCGAAACATGGTTGGAGGTGAGACGCAACACAAAATGGCTCACCAGGCCTGCGTCTGCTCCCTTCGAGCGAAAATGAAGTGAATGAATGGTTTAGCCAATTTCCCCACTCGTGCCAACTCAATGCGCACGAGGAGCTAGTGCTTCTGGGGGAAAAGACACTTTCTCGGGAAACCGTCATTCCCCGCCTATAATTTCTAGATCTCTCTGCACGAGAATCTAGTGCTATAACCCAGCCTCACGGGTCACTCGAATTCAGGTGCTCCGAGAAGATTCTAGATAGTAATTCCTCCATCGGCTTCCCTCAGTCTATTTATAGCTGGGAAAGTCCCCCGATGACGCGCCAAAATAGTACGGGATCCTTACGACCAAAGACAGATAACGCGTTTCGTCACATCAATGTTAGCGATAAGTGGTAAGAGTTTTTTTTTAAAAAAAAACATATTCATCAGTTTTCATGAAATAACCCACATTTTGAGACACCTCTGAACAGTCTTAGTTTGAACAACGCGGGGAGTTGGCATAAGGCAAAACACGTACAATATTCAACATTGAGCGCTGATTGTCTGGCTACGCTGTAATACATTTAAAATTATGAATTTCATCTCAGACCCGTAAATTATATACCGCATATAAACAAACTTTGAAATCTGCTGTAAAATCTCCAGAACAAAAATTTTTTTGTTGGATGGACATAATGATAAGGTTATATCCTAAATCTCATAATTTTCCCTCAGTTGGTTACTGAGATATGGATGTTTATATTGGGGCAAAGAAAAAAACACACACTATAATGCTACTACTACTCCTACTACTACTCCTGCTACTAACTACCGCTACTACTACAGCTACTACTGGTACTACTACTATTACTACTACTACTACTACTACTACTACTACTACTACTACTACTGCTACTTCTACTACTTCTGCTGCTGCTGCTACTGGCTGCTGCTACTACTACTATTACTACTACTACTACTACTACTACTGCTGCTGCTATTACTACTAATATACTAACTACTACTACTACTACTACTACTCCATCCATCCACCATGCCGTGCCGTGCCGTAAAGCGTGGGCGGTAATGACTCGCTATTTCACTCGATCACCAGAGTCGTGGGATAAGCTCAGTGTTTCCTGTCTCGACCATGCCATGTGGCAAAGCCATCCAGGTATTTACTTCTCGGTCTTCCCTTTGGTCTGTTCCCTTCGATCTTGCCGATTGTCACCAGGTTCTCCAATTCATTTCTTCTCATAACATGTACAAAACAATTTTGACTACTACTACTACTACTACTACTACTACTACTACTACTACTACTACTACTACTACTACTACTACTACTACTACTACTACTACTACTACTACTACTACTACTACTACTACTACTACTTCTTCTTCTTCTTCTTTTTCTTCTTCTTCTTCTACTACTACTACTACTACTACTACTACTACTACTACTACTACTATTACTACTACTACTACTACTACTACTGTGCCAATGAGCTGTCAGAGGTATGCTGACGCTACACTGGCAAACTAAGCTTGAACTCATACTAGAATACACAGAACCACCACGGCTTTCCATCAGTGAAAAACACGCCGAATACATAGCTTTATTTCCTCACAAGCAGTTCATATAGATTACAGTTATATACGTGCATAACTAACCTACTTACAACTCGTAGGACGGGGTCACTACCGACCCGTTCAGCCACACCACTAGCCTCCCTCCGTGTAAACATGTCTTCACCGGCATGGCAGATTTACTACACAACTCGCCTTCTGTGCAACTGGTCTCAGGAACTATGTCGTTCTTTCTCCCTGTTGTCAAGCGCTGGTTGCTTGAAATAGTCGGACATCTTCATACTAGTACAATGGTTTAGTACGTTCTATGAAATGTACATGGCGGTGTTCCCGACAGACTCAATTCTCTGGGCTTTCTTATCTGTCCGCGATGGCGTCCCCAACTCCGACTCCCCTTCTTTGTTCGTCCCCCTTGCTTCGACCCTCCTAATCACGTGGCCTCCTCCTCGCAATTCTATTGGCCACTATCTTTAGCCCGTTACCGGTGTCTTTTTCCTTATCACTCTCCGTGATTATTTATCACTCTTAATGTCTCAACAATCTATGTTGCTGTTACTCAGGTCTTAAGTAATCTGACTCATGGCATATGCCCCCCGCAATTTCAAAAATATTCTACATTTTGGGTTCTTCCTTATCTCTACATTTGACATGAGTCAGCTTGGTCGCACATGCCTGTCCCCTGGTCGCACATATCGTCTACTGCCTCATGCCTTTGAGCTTGCTTCTCAGTTTCCCTTTAACTTCCCTCTGTGTTACGTTGATATTCTGCCATAACCTTCACACAATTATAATGTCGGACACGAATATCCGTCTATTCCCAAATAGACCTCGTGTGGCCTCAACCCCCTTTGGTGTTCGGCAAGTTGAGGACCAACCTACTATGAGTCCCAATGGTCCCACCCCGGACATTCCCATAAGGTTTCCTCAGTTATACCTCGGTACAAGCAACTGACACCCTCCCCAGCCCTTAAGCCCTGGGTGCAGGAACGTGTGTATTGCAGACCTATCAATTTCACCCATATTTTTCCTAAGCTCTTATCTTGCTTATGAGTAGCCGTCTCTTACGACTGTGGACCTTCTTGGTGCGAGTACCCATGCTTTCTGCATTTGTCTTGTCACAGTCTGTGCGTGGTCGGCTGCCATTAGTTACGTTTTGCTATGGTGTTCGCTTGTGCTCTATGGCTACATATTCCCTTCATTTGCCTTCTGTTTATCCCTGTTGTTCTTGCTACTAACTTTCCTTTGTAGTGTTTCCTAATACCATGACCCTTATATCCATCTACTACCATGCCCGAGTACTTCATGTTAAAATATTATATGTACAAAGAACTACCACTTGGTACTATTATCAATGGTACGACTACTTAATCCTACTCCACTATCCTTGTATCCTTTCCTTCATTTCACTTGCACTCTGTTCTCTCTCTCTCATTCTCGTCTTCTTCATCCTTTTATCGTTTCTCTCTCTCTCTCTCTCTCTCTCTCTCTCTCTCTCTCATCATCTCTCTCATCTCTACACTCTTTTTTTTTCTTAATAGTGTTTAATTTTTTTATTATGTACTTTGTCTCACAACACGCACACTAGAACCTCAAATGTTCCGTCTATGCCTGTACGCGTCCTGTATACTGGTGTGCAAGTATCCAGGTTGTGTTCAAATTGATTCTCAGTTCGCACAAATTCTTACTCTGTCTTCTCGTCCCCTTTCTCTCACTTCACTGTCACTCCTCATATTCTTATGTTATGTACATATTACCACCATGCACATAAGTTTCTCCTACCAATTCTACATGTCTGTCTCTACAAATATACAATATTGTCATAAAACCTGAATAATATCTAAAATTGGACTCACATGTAATATTGCAAGCACTATTCAAACTTTCACTCGCCCATCATTATCATCTTTGTGACATCAATATGTATCACTGGTAGTAGTGTCTCAGTTAACATCATCTTTTTTTTTCGTTTATGTTGTGGGTGTCATCTGCGATGTATCGTGGTTTTAGACCCACTGTCAACCTTCCTGCTTTCGCAGATGTCAATTCTACCAACATATATCTTACACGTCCTGTGTTTACAATCAGGTACTAGTACAATCAATAATGTTTACAATTATTGTTACAATTACATGCATACTGATTACAAATATGCATGGCATGATGATCATGATCATAAGAACGTACTGATGTTTATGTATGTACTTAAAGCCATTAAAATTATATTTATCTCTATCTACGTGTATTATGAGTTTTTGTTTATTGAATGATTGTGAATGTTATTAATTATTACTCCCTTGGTTGGTTCTGGCTGGTATCTGTCTTCGCTGACTGTATCTTCTACCCATCAGATTCCCAATCTTCACTTGCGTCTGTCTGTCTCAGCCTCTTCAGTCAGCTAGTGAGGTAACATCTTTGAGGTACCTTCGACACTATCTCTTCTGCTCAGTCATTTACACCCCTTAACTATCTGAAATAATAACAGCCTTGGGTCTTCATCCATACATACATATGCATATTTACATTCACAATTGCATATTATATTACCGCAATCATATCACATTTCCTACATTGACATGTTACCATGGTCAGTACCACAACGTGCTAACCACTCGCCCAGTCACCTTGTATGGACGCATGGTTTCCTAAATGATAGTATTACCGTATGCCATATTGTACTACCGGGATTTGTCCCTACTTCGACCAGATCATTTTATCATATAGTCTGTGTGACAATTCTTAGGTCCTGCCATGGCTAGCATTCATAGATTTCATATAAATATTTTAACCACACTATTACACCTCTGTACTGTTTTTTTCCCCCCCTCTGATGACTTTACCACATCATCATGTTACTTCAATCAACCTTATACCTATCAATGCATTCATTCTACTACAACAATTCTATCTATACCAATCACATCCATATAGCTTTTATATACTCTATAAAGTATCTAAACTATCCACTATATATATATATATATATATATATAATATATATATATATATATATATATCTATATATATATAATATATATATATATATATTATATATATTATATATATATATATATATAGAATATATATATATATATATATATATATTATATATATATACTATTCTATATATATATATAATATTATATATTAATATATCATATATTATTATATATATATATATATATATATATATAGATATATATAATATATATATATATTATATATATATATATATATATATATATATATATATATATATATATATATATATATATATATATATATATATATATATATATATATATATATATATATATATATGTGGATAGTTTAGATACTTTATAGAGTATATAAAAGCTATATGGATGTGATTGGTATAGATAGAATTGTTGTAGTAGAATGAATGCATTGATAGGTATAAGGTTGATTGAAGTAACATGATGATGTGGTAAAGTCATCAGAGGGGGGAAAAAAAACAGTACAGAGGTGTAATAGTGTGGTTAAAATATTTATATGAAATCTATGAATGCTAGCCATGGCAGGACCTAAGAATTGTCACACAGACTATATGATAAAATGATCTGGTCGAAGTAGGGACAAATCCCGGTAGTACAATATGGCATACGGTAATACTATCATTTAGGAAACCATGCGTCCATACAAGGTGACTGGGCGAGTGGTTAGCACGTTGTGGTACTGACCATGGTAACATGTCAATGTAGGAAATGTGATATGATTGCGGTAATATAATATGCAATTGTGAATGTAAATATGCATATGTATGTATGGATGAAGACCCAAGGCTGTTATTAATTTCAGATAGTTAAGGGGTGTAAATGACTGAGCAGAAGAGATAGTGTCGAAGGTACCTCAAAGATGTTACCTCACTAGCTGACTGAAGAGGCTGAGACAGACAGACGCAAGTGAAGATTGGGAATCTGATGGGTAGAAGATACAGTCAGCGAAGACAGATACCAGCCAGAACCAACCAAGGGAGTAATAATTAATAACATTCACAATCATTCAATAAACAAAACTCATAATACACGTAGATAGAGATAAATATAATTTTAATGGCTTTAAGTACATACATAAACATCAGTACGTTCTTATGATCATGATCATCATGCCATGCATATTTGTAATCAGTATGCATGTAATTGTAACAATAATTGTAACATTATTGATTGTACTAGTACCTGATTGTAACACAGGACGTGTAAGATATGTTGGTAGAATTGACATCTGCGAAAGCAGGAAGGTTGACAGTGGGTCTAAAACCACGATACATCGCAGATGACACCCACAACATAAACGAAAAAGAAGATGATGTTAACTGAGACACTACTACCAGTGATACATATTGATGTCACAAAGATGATAATGATGGGCGAGTGAAAGTTTGAATAGTGCTTGCAATATTACATGTGAGTCCAATTTTAGATATTATTCAGGTTTTATGACAATATTGTATATTGGAGAGACAGACATGTAGAATTGGTAGGAGAAACTTATGTGATGGTGGTAATATGTACATAACATAAGAATATGAGGAGTGACAGTGAAGTGAGAGAAAGGGGACGAGAAGACAGAGTAAGAATTTGTGCGAATGAGAATCAATTTGAACACAACCTGGATACTTGCACACCAGTATACAGGAAGCGTACAGGCATAGACGGAACATTTGAGGTTCTAGTGTGCGTGTTGTGAGACAAAGTACATAATAAAAAAATTAAACACTATTAAGAAAAAAAAAAGAGTGAGAGAGAGAGAGAGAGAGAGAGAGAGAGAGAGAGAGAGAGAGAGAGAGAGAGAGAGAGAGAGAAACGATAAAAGGATGAAGAGAGAGAATGAGAGAGAGAGAACAGAGTGCAAGTGAAATTGAAGGAAAGGATACAAGGATAGTGGAGTAGGATTATAGTAGTACCATTGATAATAGTACCAAGTGGTAGTTCTTTGTACATATAATATTTTAACATGAAGTACTCGGGCATGGTAGTAGATGGATATAAGGGTCATGGTATTAGGAACACTACAAAGGAAAGTTAGTAGCAAGAACAACAGGGATAAACAGAAGGCAAATGAAGGGAATATGTAGCCATAGAGCACAAGCGAACACCATAGCAAAAAGTAACTAATGGCAGCCGACCACGCACAGACTGTGACAAGACAAATGCAGAAAGCATGGGTACTCGCACCAAGAAGGTCCACAGTCGTAAGAGAGGCTACTCATAAGCAAGATAAGAGCTTAGGAAAAATATGGGTGAAATTGATAGGTCTGCAATACACACGTTCCTGCACCCAGGGCTTAAGGGCTGGGGAGGGTGTCAGTTGCTTGTACCGAGGTATAAATGAGGAACCTTATGGGAATGTCCGGGGTGGGACATTGGGACTCATAGTAGGTTGGTCCTCAACTTGCCGAACACAAAGGGGGTTGAGGCCACACGAGGTCTATTTGGGAATAGACGGATATTCGTGTCCGACATTATAATTTGTGTGAAGGTATGGCAGAATATCAACGTAACACAGAGGGAAGTTAAAGGGAACTGAGAAGCAAGCTCAAAGGCATGAGGCAGTAGACAGATATGTGCGACCAGGGGACAGGCATGTGCGACCAAGCTGACTCATGTCAAATGTAGAGATAAGGAAGAACCCAAAAATGTAGAATATTTTTGAAATTGCGGGGGGCATATGCCATGAGTCAGATTACTTAAGACCTGAGTAACAGCAACATAGATTGTTGAGACATTAAGAGTGATAAATAATCACGGAGAGTGATAAGGAAAAAGACACCGGTAACGGGCTAAAGATAGTGGCCAATAGAATTGCGAGGAGGAGGCCACGTGATTAGGAGGGTCGAGCAAGGGGGACGAACAAAGAAGGGGAGTCGGAGTTGGGACGCCATCGCGGACAGATAAGAAAGCCCAGAGAATTGAGTCTGTCGGGAACACCGCCATGTACATTTCATAGAACGTACTAAACCATTGTACTAGTATGAAGATGTCCGACTATTTCAAGCAACCAGCGCTTGACAACAGGGAGAAAGAACGACATAGTTCCTGAGACCAGTTGCACAGAAGGCGAGTTGTGTAGTAAATCTGCCATGCCGGTGAAGACATGTTTACACGGAGGGAGGCTAGTGGTGTGGCTGAACGGGTCGGTAGTGACCCCGTCCTACGAGTTGTAAGTAGGTTAGTTATGCACGTATATAACTGTAATCTATATGAACTGCTTGTGAGGAAATAAAGCTATGTATTCGGCGTGTTTTTCACTGATGGAAAGCCGTGGTGGTTCTGTGTATTCTAGTATGAGTTCAAGCTTAGTTTGCCAGTGTAGCGTCAGCATACCTCTGACAGCTCATTGGCACAGTAGTAGTAGTAGTAGTAGTAGTAGTAATAGTAGTAGTAGTAGTAGTAGTAGTAGTAGTAGTAGTAGTAGTAGTAGTAGTAGTAGTAGTAGTAGTAGTAGAAGAAAAAGAAGAAGAAGAAGAAGAAGTAGTAGTAGTAGTAGTAGTAGTAGTAGTAGTAGTAGTAGTAGTAGTAGTAGTAGTAGTAGTAGTAGTAGTAGTAGTAGTAGTAGTAGTAGTAGTAGTAGTAGTAGTAGTCAAAATTGTTTGTACATGTTATGAGAAGAAATGAATTGGAGAACCTGGTGACAATCGGCAAGATCGAAGGGAACAGACCAAAGGGAAGACCGAGAAGTAAATACCTGGATGGCTTTGCATGGTCGAGACAGGAACACTGAGCTTATCCACGACTCTGGTGATCGAGTGAAATAGCGAGTCATTACCGCCCACGCTTTACGGCACGGCACGGCATGGTGGATGGATGGAGTAGTAGTAGTAGTAGTAGTAGTAGTAGTAGTATTAGTAGTAATAGCAGTAGTAGTAGTAGTAGTAGTAGTAATAGTAGTAGTAGCAGCAGCAGTAGCAGCAGCAGCAGAAGTAGTAGAAGTAGCAGTAGTAGTAGTAGTAGTAGTAGTAGTAGTAGTAGTAGTAGTAATAGTAGTAGTACCAGTAGTAGCTGTAGTAGTAGCGGTAGTAGTAGCAGGAGTAGTAGTAGGAGTAGTAGTAGCATTATAGTGTGTGTTTTTTTCTTTTGCCCCAATATAAACATCCATATCTCAGTAACCAACTGAGGGAAAATTATGAGATTTAGGATATAACCTTATCATTATGTCCATCCAACAAACAAATTTTTGTTCTGGAGATTTTACAGCAGATTTCAAAGTTTGTTTATATGCGGTATATAATTTACGGGTCTGAGATGAAATTCATAATTTTAAATGTATTACAGCGTAGCCAGACAATCAGCGCTCAATGTTGAATATTGTACGTGTTTTGCCTTATGCCAACTCCCCGCGTTGTTCAAACTAAGACTGTTCAGAGGTGTCTCAAAATGTGGGTTATTTCATGAAAACTGATGAATATGTTTTTTTTTTTTTTAAAACTCTTACCACTTATCGCTAACATTGATGTGACGAAACGCGTTTATCTGTCTTTGGTCGTAAGGATCCCGCACTATTTTGGCGCGTCATCGGGGGACTTTCCCAGCTATAAATAGACTGAGGGAAGCCGATGGAGGAATTACTATCTAGAATCTTCTCGGAGTACCTGAATTCGAGTGACCCGTGAGGCTGGGTATAGTACTAGATTCTCGTGCAGAGAGATCTAGAAATTATAGGCGGGGAATGACGGTTTCCCGAGAAAGTGTCTTTTCCCCCAGAAGCACTAGCTCCTCGTGCGCATTGAGTTGGCACGAGTGGGGAAATTGGCTAAACCATTCATTCACTTCATTTTCGCTCGAAGGGAGCAGACGCAGGCCTGGGTGAGCCATTTTGTGTTGCGTCTCACCTCAACCATGTTTCGGCTGACTGTTATAGCAAGGAGGCTGAGGAGCCCTTGAACAGTTCTGAAAGCTGACTGAAGTCTGGTTTCGTACATTCAGGTACTTATTTGTTAAGTTAATTTAACTTTGTAAGTGTGTATAAAACGCCATCGTTCTAACCTCATTACCTATGCGGATGCCCTTGCATAACTAATTAGCAAACCGATCGATAGCGCTGTTGAAGGTGAGGTCGTGTGTTTGTTTACCAAAAGTGTGTTAGCGAATCAGCTGTTGGGAAGGCAGGAATGCGTTGTGGGCGATTGGGTTTAAATTATATTATCGTTGCATCTATTAGGTTTTTGAGTTAGAATAGAACATAGTTAATAGGACCTGATAGAAACCTAGATTTATGTCAGTCAGTTGCTGAAGCAAGGAGAACGGTTAGAAAACCAGGTAAGTTGGTAGGTGGAGATTCAGACAAAATTGTGCTTAGTTACTAAGTAAAGAAAGAACTTAGTTCTGTACCACCAGGAATGAAGTAACTATTGTGTAGTAACTTAATAGTGAATTCATTGTGTGGAACACGGGATTTCTGTGTGAAGGTAAGTCTATATATATATATATATGATGTGGCATTGTGTATATATATTAGGTCATGGCATGTGATACTTCCTGCAGTAATTCCGAACGCCGAATAGGTCGACGGGTGATAACAATGCGTGCCGTCGCGATATACAAATGCGGTCTGAATTCTTTTCTTAAGCTATCCTGTTCTTTCATACTGGCGCTAGTGCGAGTGAGTGCTAAGGTGCTGGTAGTATGGAAGGATGCAAGGAGGTTGTACGAGACAGGGGACATATAGGATATGGGGGATGTGAAAGCAAGTTATGAAAGTATGCGTTGGCAGACCAGGCCAACTATGAAGTTCGGTCCCAGCCAAGGCTAAACCACTTGGGAGGGCGGAACTGGAACAACACCCTTGGAACATGTGGGAACATGTATAATCAAGAAGGCTTCTTGACTCTAGGGAGGAGTCTGATAAGAAGAGTTTGCTATAGCGTGGGCAGGTGGTCCCACAAGCAAACAGGCTTGTGTACATATTGGATGTGATCATGTACTATTCCTATATCCCGAGGGATGGTATATTGATCAGTATTATGTTTACTAATGAACATTGATAATGTGAGGAACGAGTCCAGGGACTCTTTACCTTAATGTTTAGTTCGATTAAATTAGAACTATATTAGCAGCCTACTATCACCACTGACGTTAGCGACGACTGGTAGATGATTAGAGATAGGTGAGACCTACGATTAGACTCGTCATTCTGATTTCTTGCTCTGTTTGACGGGCTGTTCTGTGAGGCCAGCTGACATTAACGAACCCATGCTTTACTACTCTCCAGATATAGATCATGCTTTAGTTATATGCATAACTAAATAGCAGGACTGAGGTTTGAGCAGTCATTGGTAGGATGCATGTGGACTAATGTTTGGGCCAGTATACTCTTACCGGTCGCTCTTCCTTTTCAGGAGTTTGCCTGTTGAGGAACCAGTCAACTATAATTGTCGTTGGCGGGAAACCACTTCGTGTAACACAGCGAAGGGTCCAATTCTTTACTTATCACGCCAGACTCAACCACGCCATGTACCCAGTGTGATTCATCATGCGTGAAGGTTTGCATCTAATGATTCAGGTGCCCTGAAGGTGCACATGTGGGACATGATGGTTTGTGTTGTTTTTCAGCATTAGAAGATACTCTATTTCAGCCAGGAACGTTTCAGCAATTGAGCAATCATGCTCAAAGAAAGGAAACACCTGACCGTATATTATTACGGTGGTTCTGCCTAAACGCGGAAAAATGACATTTCGACACTTGAATAGTTCTTATGACAGCTTTGGTGGCAGGTCTTGAGAAGAACTACACCAGCTCTTAGTAATAACTTGTGGCAAGTGTTACCAGGTGGAAGGGACAATCGATGATAGTCCAACCTGAATTGTTTCCTTGGAAAATAGATGTCTGATTCTAATAATGTACTGAACGAGTACGAAGACGTTGAACTGTGTTCGTGTAGGACTCAGTGACATATCAGTTGCCTTATCTGATTCTTCAAGCAGTGTTACTGTGATATGAGTACAGGACCATTGAATTGGCCATGGACATATTCTTCAAGCAGTGTTAATGTGCAATGATTGCGGGACCATTAGATTGGTCTGGAACTTATTCTACAACCAGTGTTCCGGTGTTACGGGACCATTGAATTGGTCAATCGACTTATTATCCAACCATGGGTAATGTGCTACTGAGGGACCATCAGATTGGTCTGTGACTACTTAGGTTCATCGAAGTCACGAATACTTGGAGTTAAATCCAGGAGGATTGTCTCCCAGCCAGTGTTGTTCGAGAACTAGTGTATTAGCAGTGACTTAGTAGGAGTGAGAAAGATGCAGTTGGTCCAGTTGAGTGAGGTCCATCGGTGACTCTATTGGGGGTGATCCAAGCTCTGGGGACGGAGTGGTCTCCAAGGTTCTAGTCATCTCACTGGAAGGAAGCCGGGTGAGTGGCGGACCGACTGGACGGGACTATCTGCATCCAATCTACTTCTCAACCTGATGATGACAACCATATCTCTGATGCTGTCTCTACTCTGTCCTTTATTTGTGTAAATAGATTATTCTATCAGGATGTTCATTTCAGTTCTATATTCTCAGGGGTAGAATAAACTTTATGTAAGTTGACTTGCTCTTTGTATAATGATTGAGTGTGGTCTCGGACGATGCCTAAGTGTTCATTGTTCCACAGAAGTAGGATAGTTAGTGGGGGTCTAGAATCTGGAGGGGCTTGTAGACATAATTAATTCATATGAGATCAGCCACAGAGTAAAAATGTGTATCTACCTATCCAACCCCTGGGGTTAGAATACACGGGAGTGCTAGGGACACCTCGGGTGTGGTTCACTCTCACTAAACAAGGCGATCGTGTTACAATTGAAATGTGTGAGTATTTTTCAATGGGATTTAATGCGAAATTGTACACTTCAAAGAATCGCTATGAAGTTGTACACATATTTTTGTCAAGAAGCTGATCGCAGGAAACTGTTTTATACTATTACAAATTCCGAAAAAAAGAACAGTGCATGCATTGGGTTTGAGTAAACGGTAATTTCGTCGATGGGTGCAAGAATCTGGAATTAAACCACCACGCAATAACAAAACGGTAGGAAGACAGATTATTGTAGACAGCTTTGACAAAGATGTCATAAGGCGAGCTATCATAAAAATGCTTTAAAATGTCGCTTAAAATTCGACAGGGTCGACTTCATTGCACCGGGTTCTATCCCATATGGCTCGGTCTCTTTCCGTAGCGCGGAAAGCATCGCACAAAGCACGAACTCCGCAGCTCTAGCGACGACCCACAGACAAATTTAACTCATGAACCGAAGGATGCGGCCCGAGATCGAACCCACGACCTTTGCTGCCCGAGTCAAAGGGCTTGACCACTTCGCCACGGAGACTCCTAAAATTATAAACATTTTGGATTTATAACCAGGATTATCCAGCATTATAAAAATGCTGGATGCCAAAGAAACAGTGACTGTAAGAAAACTCAGGGTTTGGTTCAGAAAGAACAATAACATAGAGCTATCCAGAACAACTTTGTGGAAAATTATAAGGACATTATCTTCACTATTTGAAAGTACAAGGGAGGTAGAAATAATCTTTGCGAGCAACCGTATTTAGGAGCCATGAGAAGCAGATACCTACGTGAAATAAGGGAAATGCGCAAAGAAAATTATGGCATAGTGTGTTTGGATGAAATGTGGATCAATGCGCACCACAAAAGTGATAAGGAATGGCAATCAATGGATGGACAGATAAAGCGATATGTGCCCACTAGTATAGGACAGCTTTTGGTCATGGCCCTAGCTGGTAATACGCATAATGGCTTACAACAGAATGCTGGGCTCGTGTTTGTATCAAAGCATACAGACAAAATGGATTATCATAATAAGATGAATGGTAATGTATTTAGAGATTGGCTCGAGAATACTGTGCTTCCATCCCTAGATACACCGTCGTGTCCAATTGTGGAAAATGCATGATATCAATGTTGTTACCCAAGAAGACAACATATCTACAGCATCGAGCACAAAGGGAGCAATAAAGATATGACTCCGAATGGAAAACATACCATTTCCAGAAACGTATTTCTAGCTAGAATTGTTGTCCCTTGTAAAACAGACACCAAAAAGCAAGAAATATCAAATCTACAAGTTGATAGAAGAGCATCGTCATGGGTGCTTGAGACTTCCGCCTTATCATTCTCATTTTAACCCTATAGAACTTTTGTGGGCTAAAATTAAAGGACAGGTGGCAGCTGACTACTATATACAAATTGTCTGACGTCAGGATACTTATCCAGTCCGCGCTATTAAATATTGATGAAAGTTACTGGAAAAATGTGAGGACCATGTGTTGAAAGAGGAAGAGGATTATTGGAGAAAAGATGGATTGAATTTTATGCAACCGAGAGCAGTCATCAACCTACTGGAATCGTCCGACACAGATTAAGGTCTGAGCAGATCGCAGATCTTAATCCACGTGCACACCAACTGGGATATTTGGCTACAAATATTCAGAAGAATTGCAGGCCCTAAAGATTACAGCATCAGCATAATGTCAATGGCAACAGTTTGTATTCCACAGTGATGAATTTTCAATTCCGCAAGCCCTCAGCGGTGACAAACAACAGTATTGGGAACACACACACACACACACACACACACACACACACACACACACACACACACACACACACACACACACACACACACAAACGCATTGAATACCAACAGAAGAGTAATATTGTGGTGGAAACTGACATATTGTGGCATAACAAGAAACGTGAGAGCAAACACGTTGTCAAATTAGGGGACAACACATGTGCATACAAATCAATCTATAAACTTTAATGAAAAGAGGACCAACATCTTGGTCATTAAGAAAAAAGCCCACTATAGAGACACTGACAACTATTTTCATAGTGCAAAACAGGTAATTATGTTCCGTCTCTGAACGGTAAACAGCAGAGTAGACAATCTTTCACGAAGACTTAAAGCGGGTCTGTCACCCATGTGTACGTGTGAACAAACTATACACAGCTGAACAGATCCTTAAAAATGGAAACATGATGACTAAATTGCAGTATCATTTCTGGTCACTCCATACGCACATTAACGCACAGTTATTTGGAAGCTTTCACGAACTCAATATAAAAAGTTAACACAAATACTTGTGTACACATTATTAACCTGCAGCTGAAGAAACAAAAAGGAAATGAAAAATAAGGTAAGAAATATATTCCTTCTACTTTCCTGTCAATTTACAAATTATTTACCCCATGCCTCTGTAAATTCTCTGTCTTTACTAATATTACACATTGCACCCCTCTCTGGATTCTCCGTGGTGAAGTGGTCAAGCAGTCTGACTCGGGCTCTGAAGGTTGTATGTTCGATTCGGGTCGCGTCCTTCATTTCACGAGTGCATTTTTCGGAGACTCCCGAGGGTCGTTGCTGGAGGTATGGAGTTCGCGCTTTGTGCGACGCTTTCCGCGCTGCAGAAAGAAACTTAGCCATATGGGATAAAAACCGGGTGCAATGCAGCCGACCCTGTAGATTTTAAGCTACTTCTTTCATTGCACCCACTCCCATACGAATCCGGATACGCCTTGTGTGTCATCTGAATTGGCGGGGCTTTCATTACTGTAAACATACATTTGTTAGCGAGAAATCACTAGTTTTTCAGCAAAAGATCAAAGAAATGTCGCCGCTTTCGATGATATAAGTTGCTTTTGGACCTATCAAAGACATATTCCTTGGGTGGGGGTAAATATAAGACGGCTGGAAAAATTTCATAACGATGCAACAGACAGTTTTCAAAATAATTGATCCTGAATAAAGGCATTCTTTTCGGGACATACTATAGTAACAGCAGTAGTAGTTGTATTAGAAGTACTACTACTACTACTACTACTACTACTTCTTTTTCTTTTTTCTTTTTTTTTTGAATGTTTACATGAACTTTATTTTTCCCATAATAAATTCAATTGTTTAGCCTTCTTGGACTTCAGTTTCCTGGAATAGAACTCCAATTCTTTGCCTTCGAGGATGTAACCATCTACTCTTGCACACTGTCCTGGTCGAGAGGCGATCTTGGCAAGGACTCTGCCAGTGGCAAACTGTTCTTCCCAGGCTTGTTCCACTTTGGCTTGCTTCTTCCTCTCATCGTATTTCTTCTGAGTCTTTCTTGAGCGCACCTTGTTCAGCACTGCCTCTCTGTCTTCCTCAGACAGTTTGACACCCTTCTTGCGGCCGAGAGGTGTGGCATAGTGAGCCTCATACCACTGCCTGAATGGGGTGGAGTCGATCTGAATGATGGAGCTCTTGACCAGTGTTTTTGTACGCACAAACTCATTGTTGGAGGGGTTGTACACCACATCAGTGATACGTGTCTTGCGTGTAATTGCTTCACTGCCCCAAGAAAAGTTGCCATGATCTTGTCGCAGAGCTCTGTACTTCTTGTTTCCACCCATTGTCCTCATTGTTTGGATTCTTTTGGCTTCCAGCTTTGTGTGTGCTGGTGGGCGACCGAGCTCGTACTTTCTTTTCTTCCTCGACACCGCCATACGGCCACCGGTGGCCGTGCGCTTATGCTATTTGTCTCTTGAGATACCCATGGTGGCTGCTACTGCTACTATTGCAAAGGGTCTACTTTTTTTTTAATTTGTTACACAAAAACACATTTATTTTGCACAGAGTACATGACTAATAATTATATTTCCCAAAAACAAATATGCTGAAGTATTTTATACATATCAGAATATTTACTGAAACATGTAAATGAAGCACAACAGAATATTATACTTTAACTTTATTTTTGTCAGTAGTTACATCTCCATCAGCAAATATTTAATTAACAGCTTACTAAGAAGTTACATGTTTTATTATTAACTATACTATTACAATTTATAAAGAAGCTCAATTATTTTCAATGTTTACAACTGCATGCAGCTTCTGGGTCATCCCAGCCTTCAATACTGAAGATTTCTCTCCAAGGTTTCAGCAAGAGAGAGGGACTAAAAAGCACTGCACTTACTATCCCATCTCGTTCCTCTTGTACCTTGCAGTGTTGAGGTGAAGCATATACAGCAGTAAAGTGCCCATTTATTGGCTTCATGTATCAAGATTCCCCCACAGTTTATGTAGCTGGCCTCTTTTTCTGCTTCCATTTGGTCTGTACTTCATTGCTTGTTGTGGTATACTGTTAGCTGGTAATCTAGTAACATGGCCACACCATTTAACCTCCTGTTTTCTTATAAAATCTAACGCTGCTATAACCCCCACTTTAGTCCTGAATTCTTCATTTCTGATTTTCTCTCTTCTTGATACATTGTGTATTCTCAATAATCTCATTTCTGTTGTTTTTCTTCTCATTTTCTGTCATTGTTCACGTTGGCATTGGTAGCATAGAGTTGGTAGAAAGATACACCATGACTTATTCTTAGGACTACTCGACTCTGCAGCATCATCTGCTATAGAATTATCTGAATTAATCAAGCTCTGTCACTGCTTCATTTTATATATATATATATATATATAGATTTGTGAAAGCCTAAAGAAATTAAATCTAGTATCAAACTTTTTTTTTTACTAAGAAACAACAAACAATAGCTGGTGCCAATGAAAAAAAGGACTTGAATGGCATGACAGAACCACTACTGTTGAACTTACAGAGAGAACCAGACATATTTTAGCATATCAAGAAGTGAGGAAAAGATGCCAATGCTGAATAGAATACACAAGAAACCATGCATAGCACAACTATAACATTTTTCTCTGGCACCCACTGGAGAAATTAAATAGAAGGAAACAGAGAGAGAAAAGAATTAAAGAGAAATGAATAATATGGGGAAGACATGAAGGGAGCTACAGGAGATAGCAGAAGATAGGACGGCTTGGCTTCAGTTGGTTTGGGCCTATGTTCCGATAGGGTATAAATGGAAGAAGTTTCATAGCATGTTCAATGGAATAAATGTAATAAACTAGCCCTTTTCATTGTGACTATATAGACCATGTATTGTTCCTATGCATACAGGATCACAGTGATTTCATTCTATCAAGCCAGGTGCTTCTTGGAAAGAAATCCTTCAGATCAACATAAAAAATACTAGAAATGTATAATCTGCACCATCATCATGTGCCATGCAGATTAGCCTACACATGATTACCAGTCTTAGATAAGGTCTTCTTCTCCCGATTATGCCGTGTGGCCAAGCATCCATGTAGTTATTTCTCTGCCTTCCTTCTGCTCTTTTCCCATCAATTCTGCAGTTGTCACTAAGTTTTCTAGTTTATTTCTTCTCATAACGTGCCCCAAAACAATCTTTACAATTTATGTACTAGTCTTAGAAAACAGCAGGTCTAATTGTTTATCTTCATGAGAAGAGTAGGAGGCAAAAGAAACTAGTGACGATTAAGACATTTATCAGGATTATCGATTAGAAGAGTTGACAGATGAATGGTTATGAACACAACGTTGGTTAAATATCAAGAAATTTGAAATCTTACTCTTGGAGGCTTGTAGAACGGGGTGAACAAGGTTCAAAAACTTCAACAAACATATTGAACACAATCAATAAAGTTGATTTATAAATTTATATAAAAGTCAGTCTGGTTCGAGCTGTGTTGACCTGCCACACGTTCAGATCTTCATACTCCTCAATGCAGACGTGTATCTGATCTGGCTTGAAGCCTTTGGAAGTGCACAGCTCCAAGACATCAGACAGTTTGACTGACTTGACCCCAGTGGCAGGCACCATGTCTCGGATGATCTGGTAGATCTGATCGGTAGGGTTCAAGCTCTTACTTTGAGCCTCATGCATAGATGTGAGGGAATCATCGAGACATCTCCATCAACCTCATTGCTTCATTCACATCCTCTTTTTCTACAGTATCAGCCAATCGCAAACGAGCAAGTGAAGTAGCTAACCGCAATATGGCCAAAAGCGTACGAGCAGAGGTGAAGGTCATATCTTTGTTATTACGCGCTTCCTTTCTCATCTCAACGTGGGCACCTGTAATGTAGTCTGACAAAGATTCTGGGACTGTTGGGTTTCTGGACTTGCAGAGGCTTATGTATCGTCTCATTAATTTCATATCCAGTGGCTGGAATGTGAGAGGTGGATGAATGTTATGTTGATGAACGTACGTGATGTGCTGGGCCAGTTTCAGGTCATTTTCTCTGTCGGCTTTATCCTGTATCAACCATATTAGGTCAAATCGAGACAGCAAGGCAGCTGGTAGCTGGATGTTCTGCTCCACCGATTTGCGAGGATTGTAGCGGCCATATGCAGGATTGGCAGCAGCCAGGATAGATACTCTGGCATTCAGACTTGTCATAATTCCAGCCTTAGCTATAGAGATGGTCTGTTGCTCCATAACTTCATGGATCGCTGTCCTGTTACCATCCATCATTTTATCAAATTCATCAGTGCAACAGACGCCCTCATAGGCCAGAACAAGAGCCCCACCCTCAAGCATCATCTCTCCAGTAATTGGATCCTTCATCCCTGATGCCGTCAGACCCACCCCAGATGAACCTCTGCCGGTGGTATATTGACTACGGTGAGCCAATCTGGCAATGTAGAACAGAAGCTGCGACATCTGGGTCTCGCACTCTACTTGTACTCATCATCATCATCAAGTGCCGTGCCGGCTGGCGTAGGCGTTCATGGCTCTCCATAGATCTCGGTCTTTGGTTTTCTGGATCAACTCTGCTGCTGATATTCCTCCATGCCACCGTCTCAATCCATCCAGCATCACTTCTCTTGGTCTACCTCTGCCTCTCTTCCCCTCGATCTTTCCAGTTGTTACGATGTTCTCCAATGCCTCTCTTCTCATCACATGACCGAGGAAAGCTGTTTGTCTCTGTCTTATTGTTGTATATAATGTTCTAGTTTCGTTAGCCTGTTTCAGGCAGTCGTCGTTAGTTACTCTGGCAGTCCAAGGAATTCGCAACATTCGTCTCGGGAACCACATCCCTGTTGCTTCTAATTTCTTCTTAATTTGTTCATTTACATTCCAAGATTCACTGCCATACAGCAAAACTTGTTCATCTACTAGTACTACTCTACTCTTTTTTTTTTTTTTTTTAAAAAGTTTATTGAGTGTTAAGAAACATTTGCATTTGTATTGTTCGTGTTTTTACAGAGCGTTGCATGTGGAAGTGTAGGTGACATATGCGCAAAAATTACAAATATTTTATACATTTAAACATTTCTCCATTGACATTGTTGTAAGGAAATATTTTAAATCAACAGCGTGATGGTAGTGGGCTGTTATTTTTTCCCTTGCCGTCCCGCTCTCCTGCCAGCTCCAAAAGCTCCTACCAAGTACCATCCCCTTCGGTGATGATAAATATGGCGGTGCACAAACTGTTTAGAACCAGCCGGCGAGGGTGGCAGCAAAGACAACAATCACAGTATCAAAAAGGTGGGAAAGGGGGATGTGCAATTTACAGGTTTACAAAGCCATATATATTTATAATGATTACAATACTACTAATGCAAATAAACAACCAAATACATAAATAATAATATTGATAATGACAAGGAATAATTTTAAAATGCTAAGGGTGATAACAATAACACTGTTTTTGTTAAACAGCAATGATAATAAACAGCGATGATAATAATATTAATAGTTAAACCTGTGATTCCATTTGCTAAAATGATTATCTTAGGAATGGTGTTTACATGAAATACATCTATAATAATGACAAGAATGAAAATTGCTAAGGGTGTTAACAGTAACAGCAATGATAATATTATCAGCAATGATAATAAATAGTTAAACTTGTGGTTCCATTTGCTAAAATGATTTCCCTAGGTATGGTGTTTACATGAAATACATCTATAATAATAATGACAAAGAGTAAAACTGCTAAGGGTGATAACAATAACAGCAAAGATAATAGACAGCAAAGATAATAATAGTTAATCATGTGATTCCATTTGCTAAAATGCTTATCCTAGGAATGGTGTTTACATGAAATGCATCTAAAATAATAATGACAAGGAATAAAACTACTAAAGGTGATAACAGCAATGCTAATAAATGCAATGATAAGTACTCAATGAAAATAGTGATAGTCCCACTCTCACCCATTTGACCCACCACACTAATGGGTAATGATGGTAAAGGCAGGATAAATTTTGGAACCAAAGGGTGAGGGTGTCAGCAAAGGCAACAAACAAACCATGAGTGAGGGAAAGGGGGGGGGGGGGTCTCATGGGAGATGAGGTTATATATTAATAAAGGTTATTATATAATAATTCAAATAAAACCAAATACATCAATAATAATGATGACTAACATTTACCTACTAAGGGTGATAACAGTACTGATAGTAACAGCAATGATGATAATAGTTATGATAATGATCCCACTTTCCAAAAACTGTGATTCCATTTGCTAGAATGATTTTCCTAGGAATGGTGTTAGCATAGCATAGTAGGTACATATAAATTGCAACATAGTAGAAGTAAAAGGAGTTGGTTTTCTTTTCCTCCTTGCTTATTTTTTGGTCTTATTTGTAAGGGTTCATTTATTTTTTCCCTTCCTCTTGTGTTTTTTTTTTTTTTTTTAATTACTTATTGTAAAAAGTAAACAAGCATCAGTATTAGCACAAATTTTTACAATCTTTACATTTTTGTTTCCCTTGCCACCCTCTCACCAATTTGGTTTCACTCCTCCAATGCCATTACCCCCCTCTCTGGGCAATGATGGTAAAGGCAGGATAAATATTTGAACCAAACCGGTGTGGGTATCAGCAAAGGCAGCATCAAGCCATGAGCAAGGGGAGGGGGGGCACATGGGAAAGGGGTTTTGGTTTATTACTAATGATGATAATAATAATAATGACAGGAGGAGGCATACTGAGGGTAATAACAGCAATTATAACAAACAGCAATGGTAATAATAGTTATGAAAATGATAAACATTTTTACAATATGTGATTCCATTTGCTAGGATGATTTTCTTTGTAATGGTGTTAAACATAGCCTAGCAGGTACATACACATGCAAACTGCAGTTTTAATAATACTTGGAGTAAAGGAGTGGGTTATATTTTCCTCCTTGTTTTTTTTTCCTAAATGTAGGGGTTCATTCATATTTCCCTCTTTGCTCTCTCTTTCTTTTTTTTTAAAATGAAAATTAACCAAATATTTGTATTTGCATAAGTTTTTACAGTATTATTGGTTTGATAACCATATGTGTTTTTGTATTTATTCATTCATTCAACACTCACTCACATGATTTAAAGGGGGTGACTAAGCGAAAGGGAAATCTTTACATTTTTGTTTCCTGCGCTACCCTCCCACTAATTGTTCAATTCCATCAATGCTCTCCTGACCACTCTAGTAATGATGGCACAGGCAGGACAAAAGTTTGAACCAACCAGTGGGGTTAGTAGCAAAGGCAACAAACTGTAAGCAAAGGGGGGGGGGGCGCGGGGGAGATGAAATTGTAAAATGATAATGATAATATCAATAATACTTATAACATTAAAATTACTAAGGATAGTAAAGGTAGAATAAAGATAGTCATAATAATAATAATGATGATAATCATTATAATAAACAATAATAATAAAATAATAATAATAATGATAATAATAATGATAATAGTATAACAAATATGTGAGTTTATTTACTAAAGTGATAATCTTAGTAGTGGTGGTAGTATAGCACAACAAGTGCATTCAAAGCCAAACATTCCATTCTTTTTTTTTTATTTTTTTTTTTTTTTTTTGGGTTTGGCGGTCATCCCAGACTAGCTGGTTCCCCGCCTCCCCTGTTTTTGGCGTGGACCCTTAGTCCCACTGTGAGCTATTGCCCACAGTGGTCCACCGGGCCCACATTTAAAGTGATTAATGTGAGGTTTTTTTTTTTTGGTGTGTGGATCACCCGGCCCCCGACCAGACCATAAACTCATACGTTATGAAGAGAAACCAGAGTTTTTACGAATTGCGATAATGTTAACCCCACGGTTTAGCCCCCAACATGGAGGACCAGGTTCATTTACAATTATAAAATACTTTAAATGATTTGAGCTGTTTTCTTAAAACAACAAAACTTTCAAACAGCATACAGAAATAATAAATTTCTGTGAATATATGCTGATCGAAAATCTTAAATTAGTTATATGTACTTAAACAAATGGAATATAAATTTGAGATATCATAGAAATATTTTTAATTATAATTATTTCCCTTACTTACCAGTCTATTCTTATTTCCCTTGATATTTTATTCTTTAAATGCAGAAAAGCCCCATTTACACTCTGTGGCGTGCGTAGAGAATATGCTAGCTGCATCATTATATCTTAATTGCCTTAATTATATAAGCCAATGGTTGATGCTTAGTGGCATGGTTTGTGAGATTAATTGTACGAAAATCTTCGCATTCAATTGCTCGTCGTCTTTTTTGGTATAGAAATAAGGGAGACTTTATAAGCAAACGTTTGCTAGTAAAGTACGGAATGATTTAGTTGAGAATCTAGGCTCCATTGGAAGATGAAAAGAAGGGGAAGAATAGTATTTGTCGTTTTTACTTTGTTTTATATTGTCCATTAACTCTAAGATTACACCTGCCATCTATTTCTTGTGCGCCTTCTTTTCAGTAATTTACTTTGCTTATTTGACAGATGTAGTGTTCTTTTGGAGAGAACAATAATGGAAGGATATATGCCTGGGAAGCGAGGAAGAGGAAGGCCAAAGAGAAGATGGGTGCAGGATGTAGTGGATGATCTCCAGATGGGTGTATCAGACGCGGGACATCTTGGGAGTCTCTGTGGCGAAGTGGTCAAGCCGTTTGACTCGTGCTCCGAAGGTTGTGGGTTCGATTCCGGGCCTCGTCCTTCGGTTTACTAGTTAAATGTTTCGGAGACTCCTGTGGGTCGTCGCTAAAAGCTACGGAGTTCGTGCTTTGTGCGACGCTTTCCATGATGTGGAAAGGGACTGAGACATATGGGATAACACCCGGTGCAATGAAGTCGACCCTGTCGACTTTAAAGCGACTTTAAAGCGGGACATCTTGCTTATGATCGAGAGGTTTTCCAGAAGGTTGTTATGGCAGCGAGGTTCTGCAAAGGACATGCTACTGAATGAATAAAGATCTTTTGGATTTCCCTTTGTTCGCCGATGCTTTGCGTCTATTTCTCCATCTGTCCATACAACTGGAGAGAGGAAGGTGGGGGAGGAAGATAATAATGACAGGATTTGCAATTTTTCGGGCTTTAAGGTCGACTGGGCTGATAGGTTAACTCAGCTCAAATGATTACCAGGAAATTTTCTGACAAATAAAGGCGGCCGGCTTGATATTGACCACATCCCCCATCGAGTGCCTCCAATTGGTCTATACAAACCGGGGACTAACACCACATACTCAAGATGTGAGTATGTGTTGCCCCGTGTGTTGCCGGGGCCCATAAGGGAAGCAAAGAATAGCAACACTGTAGCCTACCACGCATGTCGTTAGAGGCGACTAAAGAGGCTTGATAGTTCCGTCGTCCTGCTACTGAGTGAGTGCGTGGCGCGACACTGTGAGCTGTGAGTTTCGTGTGAAATGCTTTTGAATCTGCCTGAGGTTCTTTGGAACGTGACTGCATGTTTGGAGTGATGGCAGATGGCTATGTCTCAGAGTTGACCGGTTTTTGCCTTATGCAGAAATGCGTGGCTGCTGGGCTTCTGGTTGACTGCCACTGCCATCAGCGATGAACTGTATTTTCGTGGACTGTGTGGGTGAACATCTAGGAAACATTCAGATAGGAAAATGACTGCCGATTCCATCAGAGATGAACAGGGTGTTTCGTGGGGGACTGGTGTGTTGACATTCTGGCGGCGGCATTATGCACAGTGTATCTGTGCGGGCTGTTGTTTGTCGAGACTCCTGTCTTTTCCACTTTTCACACTGGGCAGTGGGGAGCGTTTTGTGTGATATTCACTGGCACAGGAACGGAGCATAATGGGGACGACCCGTTGCTGTGAAGTTGGAACTGCGACTAACTAACTAACTAACTAACTAACTAACTAACTAACTAACTAACTAACTAACTAACTAACTAACTAACTAACTAACTAACTAACTAACTAACTAACTAACTATCTAACTAACTAACTAACTAACTAACTAACTAACTAACTAACTAACTTGTCAGAGTCTAGAAGAGTGCAGTGATGCAGTGACATCGTTACGCCCGCCAGGCGACTTAGTCCCCAGCAGGGATGCCGTAACTTCGTTACGCCGCCAGGCGAGTAGTAGTTACCTGCCTGCGAGTTTGCTGGCTGACGAGACGGCCAGCGGTCAGGCAAGGACGACGCAAGACGCACGCATGCCTCGTGAAGCCACTTCAGGTGGGGAGGCAAGTTGCGAGCTATAGGCAGACAGCTCTGGGACGTCGACTCGACTGGACGCATGATGAGAGAAAGGCGTTGTGTGGTTTCTGTGCCTGAAAGTCGAGTGTCTGGACATCTTGAGAGAAAGACTGTGAGCTGTATTGTGTATGTAAGTGTCTTGAAGTATCAAGTATATCTTGTAGTGATCATCGTATTTGTATATGATCTGTAAATAAATCCATTGAACGTTGTGTCGTTGAGTCTTAAGTCAAATCACGTTGTACTTGTACTGTCTCACATGTGTTAGGTTAGCGAGCCAAGTTTAAGACCCTGACATGTGTGGACGTGGTGGCATTCTTCCGGCTTTGAAATGAACGTGTTTATATAATTAACATTTAAAACTAGAGTTTGTGAACTTAGAATTTTTGTCAAACTTTATAGTACATGTAAATGTGATCGTGGAAGGCTCATTTTGATATATTACTACATTGTTTAAACATGGAGACTATTTGTAAACGTACAGTGCATACATATTGTTTGATCTTGTAAACGTGTAAAACATTTGTGATTGTTGAACTTGTTACCGTTTTGACCTTGTCGACATTGTGATCTTGTCGCCATTTTGACCTTGTCGCCATCTTGTAAACTTGATGTCTATGTCCTTACTGAATGTTATCTTGATGTAAGTGATGTGTCATCAATGTTGCAGCGTGTTAAGATATAGTTAGATTGTCTTTGTGAATTGAGTTGTGGAACGCAGAAAGTTTTGGGAAAGAAAGTGACTGTGTTTTGAAAAACAAAATTGTTGACTGACAAAATTACGACCTACAATTACACTCAACGCCATACAAACCTAATCAATACTTAGTGACAAGCAGGCACACCACATCAAATAGACGCTAATTTATTTCCTCCAAAAACAAAGCAGGTTGTCTGTACCATCTGAAACCTTGCCCGTAGAGGTCATTTGTGTTTTCGAAGTATCGACCCTACAGTTCCTAGCCCGATTTCCAACCGTTCTTCACCGCATCCAGGGCACTTGAGTATATTTTTCTTTTCATATACTTTAGGATGCAAATTTAGGCACGTATTGTCAATAGAACACAATTGTAAATTGTTTACTTTACTAACCACTTATAACAATTTGTGTGGCTGGTATTTCATTTGCATTTTCCATCATGTCGTCATTAAATGATTTCATCGATATGGGGTTAAAATTACAGTTAACAGGTGATGAGTTAACAAAGTGGAGTGAGAAGAAATACTCTGAATACCTACTAGTACAGGAGAAAGCTAATGAACGCGATGAAAGAGCGGCGGAAAGAGCCTTAAAGCAAGCAGAGGTAGAACTGGCTGCAAAGACAATGCAAGCCGAATTAGAACTGGCTGCAAAGACAAAGCAAGCCGAGATAGATAGTGAACTAAAAAAAGCTGAAATAGCAGCTCAGAGTAAACGGGAAGAGCTGGAATTGCAATTAAAAATCAAGCAACTTGATACTGAGACTGCCATTAACAAAGAGTCTAAGAAATCTGAGAGACTGGAGAAAGAAAACCAATACAAGAAATATCAAGGTATTGTACGTAATTATACCTCTGGTGACTGCATCGCAGCCTTTACCCAAAATTTTGAAACTTTAATGGAACATTACCAGGTTCCACTGTCTGAATGGAATATTGTTTATATGAGGAGTTTATCAGGGGAGCCTCTTAAAGTCATTGAGACCATCCCCAAAGACCTCAGAAAAGATTACCATTATCTGAAAGCAAAGATTATGGCACATTTTATGTTAGATGAGGCAGGTTACAGAGAACAATTCAGCAAGTTGAGCCCAAAACCGACTCAAACGTTCTCCGATTACCTCTGCTTAGTCCGAGATATATTTACCAAATGGACTTCAGCAGCTAAAATTGACAAGAACTATCAAAGATTAGAAGATCTGATTATCAGAGACAAAATCATTTCATCCATTCCATCACCATTTTCAAAACTTTTGCAGGAGAATGAATGCACTAGTGTAGATGAGATTGAGAGACGTGGTTCGGCTTATTACACAGCCAACAAACATTGTTTTGCCAGTGAAGCTACTGACATAAATTTTGTAGCATCGGCTAACTATGAGAAACCCTATAGTAGGCAGAAACCTCATAGGCCTACATCTGAGAAGTATAATCACTGTAATTATTGTAAACTTTCACACCATCAAGGTGAGATGTGCGACAAGAACCCCACATATAATACTTATCTACAAAACATGGTAAACAGACAAGATAAGGAGCGTAGATCCTTCAGAAATTTGCGTAAATGTTTCCTCTGTAAGGCGTACGGACATTATCGCCATGATTGTAAAGGTAGGCAAATGACCAACAAAGCAAATGCCGCCTTGTTTGACAGTTCATCGTCAGATGAAGAACAATCAGAGAAACATCCTGTGAACTCAGCACAGGCTTTTGACATGTTTAACGCAAATAAATGTACTGTTTGTAACACCTTTTATGAAGATGGCATTTTAACATGCGGCCACTCCATTCCTATTGCCAATGAAGAAGCTAATTTGGTAGTAGATTCCAAAGGCAGGATAAACATCCATCACGGATACGTGAATGGCAAGTCTGCTACAGTCCTTCGAGACACGGGAAGCTCACTGATTGGTCTGAAGAAAACGTTCATAATGCCTACAGACTATACAGGCAGGCACGTAACATGCAGAACATTCTCAGGCAATATTGAAAAGTACCCACTAGCATGGGCATATATTGAAACACCTTTCCTCACTGGGAAAGTAAAGTGCGCTGCATTAACAAACCCGGTGTGTGATATTATAATTGGAAATTTACCAGAGGTGAATGATAAACCTCATGACATAACATCGCTTTGTATTGATGATAGCATAACATCACCATCAAATGTCATCATTGATAATGTTACACCACCTAATGAATGTATGGTAGCTAATGTAGCACTAAGATATCATGACATCATTGATAACATTGTTTCATCACCATCTGATATCATTGAATGTGTGAACGCAGTAACTAGATCTACTGCTAGAGTGCAAGATGAAAGTAATCAAACTGAGGCTATACAAATGCTTAGCCCAGTATCACTACCTACTAACACCATGAAGGAAACGTTTGTAACAGCTCAAAAGGCTGATCCTTCATTGTCAAAATATTTTAATCTGATCGGCCAAAAGCCAAAGGTAACCAAGAATGCAAAATGGCATTTTGCTGTGAAAAATGATATCCTCACTAGGTATTATACCAGAGGTGACAACACAACAGAGCAAACTGTTTTGCCAACTAATTATCGTAAGCAAGCCTTACATCTTGCCCATGATATACCTCTTGCAGGGCATATGGCATACGCTAAGACCAGATCAAGATTATTGACACAGTTTCATTGGCCCAAATTTTGCAATGACATTAAACTATATTGCAGAAGTTGTGACATCTGCCAGAAACTGGTAAAAAAAGGTAAACACGCACAGGCAAAGTTACAAGTTACTGACTTAGCTAGTCGACCTTTTGAGAAATTATATGTCGACATAGTGGGCCCTCTCAATCATACAACAACTAGAGAGAATAAATATATTCTAACTGTCATTGATCAATGTAGCCGCTGGCCAGAAGCGATTCCGCTAAAGAACATAACTGCCAATGATATAATGGAAGTTTTCTTCCATATATTTTCTCGGATAGGATTTCCAGACACTATCCAATCAGATAGGGGCACTCAGTTTATCGCCGCATCTACCCAAGCTTTCACCAAAATGTTGGGAGTGAAGCTGTTTCAATTCCCCGTACCATCCGCACTCCAGTGGAATTATAGAAAAATTTAACGGCGATTTAAAGCACATGCTTGCAAAAGTCACGCAAGAGCACCCCAATAACTGGGATATATATCTACCGGCTATTCTTTTTGCTTATCGCGAGGTACCACATTCTAGTACAGGTTTCTCTCCTTTTGAACTTATCTATGGTGCCAAACCACGTGGCCCATTAACTATGTATCATCAAATGTTAACTGACTCCACTCCAGTACTTAAACCCATATCATCATACGTATATGTTACATCATTGCGTGAAAGAATCATCAAATCTTGTATAATTGCAAAGAATGCACTAAAATTATCTGGGGCTACTTATAGACAATATGCTGACAAAGGTAACAGGACAATAACGTTGACACCTGGACAGGACGTTCTTCTTCTACTACCTAGTGACAGACATTTATTGACTGATTCTTGGCAGGGACCTTTTAAAGTGACGAGACAGATTTCACCCGTAGACTACGAGATCCAAATAAAAGACAAACATAAAATTTTCCACATAAATATGCTAAGACCATACATCAACAGAGACAACGAACAAGACGATACAACAGCTTGTACAGTGATAATAGACCATGAAGATGACGAGGCTAGTGACAAAATTCCAACACCTGCATTAGACACGACAGACTGCTTAAAGGAGATTAAAATCAACCCAAAGCTAACTCAAGCAGAAACAGACAGTTGCAAACAGCTAATACAACAGTACAACACCATCTTCTCTAACAACCCAGGACAAACAGAATTAGTACAGCATCACATCACACTCACGTCAAACACACCCATAAAATGCAGACCATACACCATTCCATTACATTACAAAGAACACTTACATCAGGAGATAATTAACTTAGAGAAAAACAACATCATAAGACGATCCCAATCAGACTTCTCATCTCCAATGGTCATAGTACGCAAAAAGGACAACACAATAAGACTCTGTGTCGACTATAGAAAGCTAAATAAAATAACTCTGACGATCTACTGACAGAACTGACAGACGCTAGGTTCTTTATGAAGGTAGACATGACTAAAGGATATTGGCAAATAGCGGTAGACGAACAGAGCAGACATCTGACAGCATTTGCCACACCTTGGGGACTGTACGAATGGTGCAAACTTCCATTTGGGCTTGTCAATGCCCCAGCTACATTCGTACGTATGACACGACTTTTACTAGTAGATATACCTAACATAATTTGCTATATAGACGATATCTGTGTTCACACAGAGACGATGACAGACCACATAAAGACATTAGAACAGACATTTGAACGCATTAGACAGCACGGACTGACGGTAAAGCCTGCAAAAGTAGACATAGCCTACCAGGAAATATCCTTCTTGGGGTACAAAATATCCAATGGCTTTGTCACGACGGACGATAACATTGTGTCCAAGATACTAAAACTCTCACTTCCGACTACGAAAAAACAAGTCAGAAGTTTGTTGGGGCTTATAAATTATTACAGACAGTTCATCCCTGATTTTTCTGAACTGACTGAAGTATTTACTAACTTACTAACAAAAGATAAACCGGAGAAAATTGTAAGCAATGAATGCCTAAAATTTGCATTCCAAAAAGTATTAGCATGTTTTTCTGAAAATAGCGTAAATAATCTTATCCTGAAATTGCCCAATCTTCATTTACCTTTCAGATTGCGCACAGACGCGAGCTCCGTGGCGGTTGGAGCAGTCTTGTTGCAAGAGCACAATAACATACTTCACCCTGTGTACTTCGTATCCAGGAAACTGAAACCGAGAGAACGGGCTTGGTCAATACCTCAGTTGGAAGCCCTAGCTTTAGTGGTGGGTATAACTAAATTGTCCAGATTCCTTCTAGGACGCCATTTCATTGTGGAATCTGACAGCAGCCCGTTGCGATTTATAAATTCAAGTGTACCTTCAAACCAGATGGTAGCGCGCTGGTCTCTTAAGCTCCAAGATTACAGCTTCGAGGTTCGACATATCCCAGGCAGAACCAACAACATTGCCGATAATTTGTCCCGTTGTCCGACCGACCCAGTAAGCACCAATGTCTGAGTGCAGCGTAAAATACGCTCAGACCAACACAGCCATCCATTAGTGAATATTTTTTTTCCATTCACAAAAAGCTGTGTAAAGTCTACTATGTGATGTGATAGGGGTTACTCCCAATATATATATAGTGTTCTTATTTTACTAAGTAATGTAGTGATTGTCGTGTATAATTGTGTAGTGTGTGGTAGAATGCGAACTTTATTAATTGTATAAATTACGAAACAAGAACAGTGCCACATTCGCTCAAAACTTACCGTAAGCGAACTATTCAATTTGACAGTGGTATCTCCGCGTTTGGAACTTTCCAGTGATATTTTAAATCCGTGTGTGAAAGTGTGACCTAAACATTGACAGCTACACCACTGCAGTCAATCGAAATCCAGAAGGTTTTACAGTGAAACATCCAACACATGAACTATTAGAACATTGTACATTCCGTGACTACATCAGACCGGAACAAGTGTGTTCTACAAGTTTCAACATCAGCTGTTTAGTGTTCGTGTGTACTTCCGGATTAGTTAGAAATTTAGAGCAAAATTAGCAGACGACAAATAAAAGTTTAAAAAGCTATGACGATTCTAAAATCTTTAGGAATCAACAAGTTTGAATACACGAAGTGTGTGTTTATATATTTATGTAGTGTAATCTTAGAATCATATCTTGATTAATGTATTCATACTACCGACTTTTTCTCGTTAGTATGAAGAAATATCAAGCGATGACGCTAAGAAATAGAATATTTATTGTAAAATATTATATTTAATAAATTTTGAAGTTATTCCCCTTTCGTTTAATGGTTATTACATCATTACACAAAGGGCCATAATTTGAAATGTATACTGTAATGTGTTGTACATAAATAGCCATGTTGTTGCCAGATTGTTAACACACCAGGAAGCCATCTACTGGGCATGGTAGAGTGTTACCGACATTGCAGACCAACACAAGAGCTCCTGGCCAAATGAGGTCAGGGTTTGAGCGTTTAATACGACTTATGTAAAAGCCGTATTTCGGTCTAGCCAGATGGTTTTTGTTTCAAGAACCATATTATTACGTTTTATTTGGAGGCTGCGAGGTAGATGCTTGAAGCTGGTACTACCGATCTGACTGGGTCAATAATGCAATTGAGGTAACCAGCCATCGAGAGGATGAAACCTGACAAGTGTTAAAGGTTGAACACCACATGTCGTTGAATACAACTTCCATGTCTTATATGTTTCTATGGCAGATGTGTATTTCTATGTATTCTGAGACCAATGTATATAACAACAGAAGGGTCGACTCTGACAAGGTTAAAATATTAACCCAGTATGTACATATATTATACATGAAAGATGACATCTTTCATGAAGTTGCCGGGGGAGCATGTCAGAGTCTAGAAGAGTGCAGTGATGCAGTGACATCGTTACGCCCGCCAGGCGACTTAGTCCCCAGCAGGGATGCCGTAACTTCGTTACGCCGCCAGGCGAGTAGTAGTTACCTGCCTGCAAGTTTGCTGGCTGACGAGACGGCCAGCGGTCAGACAAGGACGACGCAAGACGCACGCATGCCTCGTGAAGCCACTTCAGGTGGGGAGGCAAGTTGCGAGCTATAGGCAGACAGCTCTGGGACGTCGACTCGACTGGACGCATGATGAGAGAAAGGCGTTGTGTGGTTTCTGTGCCTGAAAGTCGAGTGTCTGGACATCTTGAGAGAAAGACTGTGAGTATTGACTGTGTATTGTGTATGTAAGTGTCTTGAAGTATCAAGTATATCTTGTAGTGATCATCGTATTTGTATATGATCTGTAAATAAATCCATTGAACGTTGTGTCGTTGAGTCTTAAGTCAAATCACGTTGTACTTGTACTGTCTCACATGTGTTAGGTTAGCGAGCCAAGTTTAAGACCCTGACATAACTAACTAACTAACTAACTAACTAACTAACTAACTAACTAACTAACTAACTAACTAACTAACTAACTAACTAACTAACTAACTACCACTCTTATCATGTCCCCATCACTCTGTAAGTAATGACATAACATTAAAGCAAGTAATGTGACAATGAATTTTTTATCTTTTGTACAACAAAAAGCATACACAATAACAAGACAGCATGGCCAAACAAACAATATCTAATACAGATCAAGACTTTTCTAATGACATCCAGAATTCATCCCTAATATGCCAGGTGCTGAGAAACAATTTGACATATGTTCCAGAGATGATAACTAAAATCTACTCAAATGAATTCTCAATTGTCGAATGTCATGTCCACATTCGAAAAAGAAATTTCAGAACAATATAGGTAATATCTTAATTCCAAATCTAGCAATCTCACCGCCAATATTAATGATAAACAGAAAGGACAACAATGTTGTTAAAAATCTAAATAAAAACTATAATCTTGTTAATTAGAAT
>JACEFZ010001361.1:45000-223650 GCA_014155875.1 Cepaea nemoralis
TGCAACCGAGAGCAGTCATCAACCTACTGGAATCGTCCGACACAGATTAAGGTCTGAGCAGATCGCAGACCTTAATCCACGTGCACACCAACTGGGATATTTGGCTAAAAATATTCAGAAGAATTGCAGGCCCTAAACATTACAGCATCAGCATAATGTCAATGGCAACAGTTTGTATTCCACAGTGATGAATTTTCAATTCCGCAAGCCCTCAGCGGTGACAAACAAATGTATTGATAAACACACACACACACACACACACACACACACACACACACACACACACACACACACACACACACACACACACACTAAACGCATTGAATACCAACAGAAGAGTAATATTGCGGTGGAAACTGACATATTGTGGCATAACAAGAAACGTGAGAGCAAACACGTTGTCAAATTAGGGGAAAACACACGTGCATACAAATCAATCTATAAACTTTAATGAAAAGAGGACCAACATCTTGGTCGTTAAGAAGAAAGCCCACTACAGAGACACTGACAACTATTTTCATAGTGCAAAACAGGTAATCATGTTCCGTCTCTGAACGGTAAACAGCAGAGTAGACAATCTTTCACGAAGACTCAAAGCGGGTCTGTCACCCATGTGTACGTGTGAACAAACTACACAGACAGCTGAACATATCCTTAAAAATGGAAACATGATGACTAAATTGCGGTATCATTTCTGGTCACTCCATACGGACATTAACGCACAGCTATTTGGAAGCTTTCACGAACTCAATATAAAAAGCTAACACGAATACTTGTGTACACATTATTAACCTGCAGCTGAAGAAACAAGAAGGAAATGAAAAATAAGGTAAGAAATATATTCCTTCTACTTTCCTGTCAATTTACAAATTATTTACCCCATGCCTCTGTAAATTATCTGTCTTTACTAATATTACACATTGCACCCCTCTCGGGAATCTCCGTGGTGAAATGGTCAAGCAGTCTGACTCGGGCTCGGGCTTCGATTCGGGTCGCGTCCTTCATTTCACGAGTGCATTTTTCGGAGACTCCCGAGGGTCGTCGCTGGAGGTATGGAGTTCGCGCTTTGTGCGACGCTTTCCGCGCTGCGAAAAGAAACTGAGCCATATAGGATAAAAACCCGGTGCAATGCAGCCGACCCTGTCGATTTTAAGCTACTTCTTTCATTGCACCCACTCCCATACGAATCCGGATACGCCTTGTGTGTCATCTGAATTGACGGGGCTTTCATTACTGTAAAAATAAATTTGTTAGCGAGAAATCACTAGTTTTTCAGCAAAACATCAAAGAAATGTCGCCGCTTTCGATGATTTAATTTGTTCTTGGACCCATCAAAGACATATTCCTTGGGTGGGGGTAAATATAAGACGGCTGGAAAAATTTCATAACGATGCAACAGTTTTCAAAATAATTGATCGTGAATGAAGGCATTCTTTTCGGGACATACTATAGTAACAGCAGTAGTAGTAGTATTGATTGATTGATTGATTGATTGATTTAGGAACCGACATCACAGCATTCGGGGCATTCCCATAAGCGCTCCGTCCCCATCCTCAGCAGCCAGCGAAGAGTTCCAACATTAATAGTACCAGTAGCAATCTGATTATATTTCCGTCTTGCCTTTCCTCTGAGCGTTGATCGTCGGCCAGATCCCCTCGTCACCCCTCGCTGTCGCATTCTTGCCAGACCATGGTGATCCATTTGCTCCTCCGAGGTGTACACATGCTCCCACAAGGTCGCAACCACATCTGCTTTGTCATGCATCAATACTCCACCAAGTTTTGCAGAGCCAGCCAATCTGTCCGCCTGTTCATTCCCCAGCACACCAGCATGCCCCGGAGAAAAGATCCAGACGATGCTTGTCACCCGTGACTTCCGAAGCGACGCAAGCCACTCTGCACGAAGCTTGCCTGTCTTCACCCTACTCAGCATGCTTTCTCAGTCAGTTACAATCACGATGTGTGTGTGTGTGTGTGTGTGTGTGTGTGTGTGTGTGTGTGTGTGTGTGTGTGTGTGTATCGTATTCTCCATCCAGCGGAAAGCTGCACTGACCGCCTCCACCTCCATTCTTAAGCTAGATGTTGTGGTATCATATGCTCAGGCTCTCCTGCACCAAACGTCGACCATTGGCTTTTGCTAAGAACCCCCAGGCACTTCTCCTACCTCTCAACACCGACCCATCTGTGTAAATAATCACATCACCTGAGCGAGCATTATCCTGAATTAGTTGCTGGATTTCCACTTCCGTGGCCCCTGCTGGCCACTCCCTGCACTCCCGGCTCAATGTGATTATAACTCTGCACAAGTCTGACTGCTCCGCTGACACTCTGACCCACTCTTCTCCTCTCCTAATGTTCTCCAAGGGGCACACCTGCCTGATCGTATCCTCCGCCTGAGCCATCCATGATTTCCCTCTTATCAGTCGCTGACCCTTAACGGCGTCCAGCGCTTCATGCAACGAGTGATCTGTGTCTGCAGCTACTCTGAGGTATGTCTTTCGCCTGCATCACCTTGAGCCTACCTGCAACAGACGACAACCCAAGGATGTAACGCATACACACAACTGGAGTGTCTCTGGTGCATCCCAGAATGACTCGCATCGCTTCGTTCTGTATGCGCTCTAATTTCACCAGCTGACTCTTTGAGACAGTGAGCAGTCCTAGTCCATAATCAATCACTGAGAGGATCAAGTGCTGGTATAGTGTGAAAAGCATTCTCTGCTCTGTGTCCATTGCAGCCATAGTTTTAAGTGCATTGAGTCCCGTTTGAGACCTTGTCACAACCGAAGTAGAAGTACTACTACTACTACTCTACATATTTTTTATTTAATTTTTTTTTTTGGGGGGGGGGGGGGGAGTTCATTATGTACAAAAACAGTGTTTTTTTTACATTAGCAAATACACCATATACATTCATACACGGGTGACAACATTATATTCTTGGCATTTTGTACTACCTGTTGACGATGGTGGTTAAGTAATCATTCACCCCCATGCATAAGAAACCATTTAATAGGAAACCTTTCACACTTCTGGTATTCTCATTCGCACTTATGTGTGTCAACAACATTGCTGAATCCATTTTGTTTCCTGTTTGTGGCCTTAGGAGGCCAGTAAAAAAAATGTTTTAAAAAAAAAAAAACTTTTATTGAGTGTTAAAGTCGTTGCAAATTGTATTGTTTGTGTTATTACAGAGCGTTTCATGTGGAAGTGTAGGTGACATATGCGCAAAATGTTACATTTATTCCAACATTTTCACATTTGAAATCGGGGTGGGGGTGTAAACGAAAAAAACAAACAAATTATATTTACATAATATAAAATATGAGTAATAAATTAAAACTTAAGCATGTATAGCTGTGTAGGGACAGTGATTGATGATATTTATGATGATGGTGATGATGATGATGATGATGATAATTATGGTGGTGTAGATGACAACAATTATGGTGAGTTGATGATTTCTTCCCTCATACACCCTAAAACTCTCCTTCTCTCACTTTTAAAGTTCTTTCCATACCCTCGTACTAATAATATATACTTAGAATGAAAAGTTGTTGTCTAAGGTGAAGACGCGTCCACACGCGTCGCAACGGCGTGGGTGTCAGCAGCCTAGGAAGCGATGTAAAAACACTGGGGAAACCAGAACAAAAACTGCTGAGGTTGACCGCTATGCAGAAAGCAAGGGCCAAACCCCACAACGCTGCCATTTCTCTCCTCAGAAGTTCAGTGTAAACAATTCTGTTTGTCAAGGTGGCAATGTGCCCGCAATATCTTAGTGGTGTTGGTGATGATGATGATGATGATGGGGACGGCAACCACAATGATATGGTGATGATTTCCCTCCCTTATTTATAGGTTCCTGGTTCCGGATATGTTTTTGTGTTTGATGTTGTCTACATTCTATTATTTATGTCGTCTGTCTACATTCCAAAGTTTAGATCTTCCAATGCAGTCTACAATTTATACCTCGCAACTACATCTCAATGTTTATATCTCGCAATTGTATTTAATGCATATACTGTATCTTGCAATGACACTCAAAGGTATGTATTTCCCTACTACATTCCACTATTTATATCCAGCAACTATATTAATTTTTTTTTAAACGTTTATTGAGTGTTAAAAAATTGTGCAATTGTATTGTTGGTATTTTAAAAGGCGTGCTGTGTGTATGGTATTTGTGTAGGTCTATTTAACAGAGCGTTTGTGTGTCGCATAGGTGTACAAATGTGTTTCCATCATCAAAACTACAAATTATATTCACATAATATGCATAAAATATGAGCAATAAATTAAACTAAGACAATATGACGTAATGGGAACGTGTGATTTGGCGTACGCTTTCAGTCATCCCATTCTAACGTGATTGATGGTAATGGTGATGATAATGGTGGTGATAATGATGACGGAGACAACAACGACTATGATTTGGTGATGATTTCTTCCCCTCATTCACTCTAAACCCATCATTCTCACACGCTTATCAACCTTCTACACACCATGCGTTCTCTTCCACACCCCCAATATATACATTAAAAGAAATGTTGGTGCCAAGGTCGAAACGGCAAAGGCCGCCCCACGCCGTCCTCGCGGGCCGCGGCGTGCGTGTCGGTTTACACACTGCAGGCAGCCTCATGCAAGCTTAATTTCCTGTAAGCGAATTCAATATTATTGCTGAATCACAGCCCTCGCCTTAATCGCAAGTGCGAAGGATTTGCTTGTGGTCGGCTGGGCTGAGACCGGGAAAGCGGTCAACAAAGAGGGATTGAGAGAGGGGGGCTGAGGAGGGGGAGAGAAGGGGGAGGGATAAAGAGAGAGCGCGTAAACAGATTGGAATTTGTTAAGTTTTCCATTTGCGAATACAGCGTATACATAAATATCCCGTTTATTATGTACACAAACAGGCTGTTTACATTGCGAATACAGCGTATAGTCATTCATGTTTAGGGGGAGGGAGAGAGAGAGAGAGAGAGAGAGAGAGAGAGAGAGAGAGAGAGAGAGAGAGAGAGAGAGAGAGAGAGAGAGAGAGAGAGAGAGAGAGCGTAAACAGAATGGAATTTATTTAGTTCACTACACAAGATGGCACATTTCCACCACTACAAAGAGTTTACCTGAGCTCTTCCGACCGAGGTCAAACCTCGGTCGACAAGACCACTGACTCACAAAGGGCACCGTCCCATTGTTCTGTCTAGGTTGGGCCAATTGACTCAGTAACAAAGAAGGGACATTTATTCAGTTATTTGGCCCTTTGTTCCCCAATGATTGGGCTTAGTGGTACACATACGGAATATAGAAATATACTGTGAGAGTGTGTGTTTGAACATGTATGTTATGTAGTGTGAACTTGATGAGGGTGGCTCTTGATTACTCTGCGAATAGCTGGGCGATTTTCTGTTGAAAAATCTTTGCTATTATGTGTGGGTATATTGTGTGGTGATTGTGGGTGGCCGAGTTTCTACTCGACCATATTGTGTTTCCATACTCCGCTAGTGCAACAAGAAGTTTAGTGTGTTTGTCTTTTGATGGCTGTGGGTATTGTATTTAGGAAAATGGCTTTGTAAGCGTCAGTTTCCTTGTTTGTGTGTGTTTGTATTAATTGTTGCAGTGCAGTCTTAGTGGCTGTGATTGTTGGGCATTCATAGAAGAGATGGTCCTCTGTTTCCTGAATATTTTGTCTACATAATTTGCATGGGGCTATTTGCTTGGATGTCTGTGCAGCTCTGTCTGTTGTCGGGGTCATATTATAAATTAGCCTGTATGTTATTTCTTTGGATTTCGATATGATATGTTTGTTGTGTAAGTTAGTGAAGGTGCAGCTGTAGTCTTTCATATGATATTTGTATCCTCTTTTGATTCTCAGGTGTAGTGGTGGGGCTTGTTGTTTCACTAAATATTTGTATATCTGCTTGGTTGTCTGTTGTATTAAGTGTTCATTACCTTGAATTGCTTGCATACATGTTCTGTAGAAGTGCGGTAGTGTGCCGTAATAGTGCGGGGTTGTTTTGTCTATTTTCTTAATTCTGTGTAATCTAATTGCAATATAGTATAATGCTAGCGAGTGTTGGTCTGGATGATTGATGATGCGTCCTATGTGGTTGATTCTTAATGCTTGTATTTTTGTGTTAAGGTCCTGTAATGCTACCCCGCCTCGTTTCTTATCTTGTATTAAAGTCTTGTGCTTTATACTGTGGATTGTGTTGCTGAAGATGAATTGTCTGATGTGTTTGTTTATGTCTGTGATTGTTTGTTTTGGGGGGTCTAACACTGTGGCTAAAAATATTATTTTAGGAATGATGAAGGTGTTTACAATTGTGCTTCGTACAAAAATTGTTGATGTCTTGTATTTGAACCTATGTAGTATGTCTATAATTTGTTTTGTCAGTGATTGCCATGTTTCTGTGTGTGTTTTTCTGGGATTGGATGGAAAAGTGATCCCATAAATCTTCATGTTTTCTGTGACTGTTAGATCCGGAGGGAAATCTGCTTTATTCTTCCACTTCCCCAGACCCATTATTTTAGACTTCTGTATGTTTATTTTGGCCCCACTTCCTTCATCAAACTGTCTGAAGGTGTGAAGTATGTTCGTTATGGAAGTGTTGGTTGTAGAAAAGAAAGCGGTGTCATCTGCATAAGCAATTAATTTCCGCTCTCCAGACCCTTGTATAAATGTACCTTTAATGTTAGTGTCCTGTCTAATTGCTTATAAGAGTAGTTCTAGTGTGAGTACATATGGGACTGGTGATAGTGGACACCCTTGTCTGACAGATCTAGTGATTCTGAAACTGCCAGTGAGTGAATGATTCACTAGTACCTTACTTTCAGGATTTTTATACAATATTTCTATCCACTGTCTATAGTACTGTCCTATGTTACAGTGTGCTAGTGTTTTGTGTAAGTATGAGTGTGAAATTCTGTCTAAGGCCTTCTCCTGGTCTAAAGATAAAAGGGAGGATTGACAGTCTTTCTGGTGGGTGTATGTAATGAAGTCTCTAATGAAGTGTGTATGTTGGTGTATGTTTCTGTGTTGAATACTGCTGCTGATGCTACTACTACTACTACTACTACTACTACTACTACTACTACTACTACTACTACTACTACTACTACTACTACTACTACTACTACTACTACTACTACTACTACTACTACTACTACTACTACTACTACTACTACTACTACTACTACTACTACTACTACTTTTTGTGTGTGTGTGTGAATGTTTACATGAACTTTATTTTTCCCATAATAAATTCAATTATTTAGCCGTCTTGGCTTCAGTTTCCTGGAATAGAACTCCAATTCTTTGCCTTCGAGGATGTAACAATCTATTCTTCCACACTGTCCTGGTCGAGAGGCGATCTTGGCAAGGACTCTGCCAGTGGCAAACTGTTCTTCCAAGGCTTGCTCCACTTTGGCTTGCTTCTTCCTCTCATCGTATTTCTTCTGAGTCTTTTTTTTTTTAGCGCACCTTGTTCAGCACTGCCTCGTCTTCCTCAGACAGTTTGACACCCTTCTTGCGGCCGAGAGGTGTGGCATAGTGAGCCTCATACCACTGCCTGAATGGTGTGGAGTCGATCTGAATGATGGAGCTCTTGACCAGTGTTTATGTACGCACAAACTCATTGTTGGAGGGGTTGTACACCACATCAATGATACGTGTCTTGCCCCAAGAAAAGTTGCCATGATCTTGTCGGAGAGCCCTGTGCTTCTTGTTTCCACCCATTGTCCTCACTGTGTGGATTCTTTTGGCTCCCAGCTTGGTTTGTGCTGGTGGGCGACCGAGCTCGTACTTTCTCTTCTTCCTCAACACCGCCATACGGCCACCGGTGGCAGTGCGCTTATGCCATTTGTCTCTTGAGATACCCATGGTGGCTGCTACTGCTACTATTGCAAAGAGTCTACTTTTTTTTTTTATTTGTTACACAAAAACACATTTATTTTGCACAGAGTACATGCCTAATAATTATATTTTCCAAAAAACAAATATGCTGAAGTATTTTAAACATATCAGAATATTTACTGAAACATGTAAATGAAGCATAACAGAATATTATACTTTAACTTTATTTTTGTCAGCAGTTACATCTCCATCAGCAAATATTTAATTAAGTAACAGCTTACTAAGAAGTTACATGTTTTATTATTAACTATACTGTTACAATTTATAAAGAAGCTCAATTATTTTCAATGTTTACAACTGCATGCAGCTTCTGGGTCATCCCAGCCTTCAATACTGAAGATTTCTCTCCAAGGTTTCAGCAAGAGAGAGGGACTAAAAAGCACTGCACTTACTATCCCATCTCGTTCCTCTTGTACCTTGCAGTGTTGAGGTGAAGCATACACAGCAGTAAAGTGCCCATTTATTGGCTTCATGTATCAAGATTCCCATGGACTCTGCTATTCCACAGTTTATGTAGCTGGCCTCTTTTTCTGCTTCCATTTGGTCTGTACTTCATTGCTTGTTGTGGTATACTGTTAGCTGGTAATCTAGTAACATGGCCACACCATTTAACCGCCTGTTTTCTTATAAAATCTAACGCTGCTATAACCCCCACTTTAGTCCTGAATTCTTCATTTCTGATTTTCTCTCTTCTTGATACATTGTGTATTCTCAATAATCTCATTTCTGTTGTTTTTCTTCTCATTTTCTGTCATTGTTCACGTTGGCATTGGTAGCATAGAGTTGGTAGAAAGATACACCATGACTTATTCTTAGGACTACTCGACTCTGCAGCATCATCTGCTATAGAATTATCTGAATTAATCAAGCTCTGTCGCTGCTTCATTTTATATATATATATATATATATAGATTTGTGAAAGCCTAAAGAAATTAAATCTAGTAGCAAACTTTTGTTTTTACTAAGAAACAACAAACAATAGCTGGTGCCAATGAAAAAAAGGGCTTGAATGGCATGACAGAACCACTACTGTTGAACTTACAGAGAGAACCAGACAGATTTTAGCATATCAAGAAGTGAGGAAAAGATGCCAATGCTGAATAGAACACACAAGAAACCATGCATAGCACAACTATAACATTTTTCTCTGGCACCCACTGGAGAAATTAAATAGAAGGAAACAGAGAGAGAAAAGAATTAAAGAGAAATGAATAATATGGGGAAGACATGAAGGGAGCTACAGGAGATAGCAGAAGATAGGACGGCTTGGCTTCAGTTGGTTTGGGCCTATTTTCCGATGGGGTATAAATGGAAGAAGTTTCATAGCATGTTCAATGGAATAAATGTAATAAACTAGCCCTTTTCATTGTGACTATATAGGCCATGTATTGTTCCTATGCATACATGATCACAGTGATTTCATTCTATCAAGCCAGGTGCTTCTTGGAAAGAAATCATTCAGATCAACATAAAAAATACTAGAAATGTATAATCTGCACCATCATCATGTGCCATGCAGATTAGCCTGCACATGGTTACCAGTCTTAGATAAGGTCTTCTTCTCCCGATTATGCCGTGTGGCCAAGCATCCATGTAGTTATTTCTCTGCCTTCCTTCTGCTCTTTTCCCATCAATTCTGCAGTTGTCACTAAGTTTTCTAGTTTATTTCTTCCTCATAACGTGCCCCAAAACAATCTTTACAATCTATGTACTAGTCTTAGAAAACAGCAGGTCTAATTGTTTAACTTCATGAGAAGAGTAGGAGGCAAAAGAAACTAGTGACGATTAAGACATTTATCAGGATTATCGATTAGAAGAGTTGACAGATGAATGGTTATGAACACAACGTTGGTTAAATATCAAGAAATTTGAAATCTTACTCTTGGAGGCTTGTAGAACGGGGTGAACAAGGTTCAAAAACTTCAACAAACATATTGAACACAATCAATAAAGTTGATTTATAAATTTATATAAAAGTCAGTCTGGTTCGAGCTGTGTTGACCTGCCACACGTTCAGATCTTCATACTCCTCAATGCAGACGTGTATCTGATCTGGCTTGAAGCCTTTGGAAGTGCACAGCTCCAAGACATCAGACAGTTTGACTGACTTGACCCCAGTGGCAGGCACCATGTCTCGGATGATCTGGTAGATCTGATCGGTAGGGTTCAAGCTCTTGCTTTGAGCCTCATGCATAGATGTGAGGGAATCCTCGAGACATCTCCATCAACCTCATTGCTTCATTCACATCCTCTTTTTCTACAGTATCAGCCAATCGCAAACGAGCAAGTAGCTAACCGCAATATGGCCAAAAGCGTACGAGCAGAGGTGAAGGTCATATCTTTGTTATTACGCGCTTCCTTTCTCATCTCAACGTGGGCACCTGTAATGTAGTCTGACAAAGATTCTGGGACTGTTGGGTTTCTGGACTTGCAGAGGCTTAATGTATCGTCTCATTAATTTCATATCCAGTGGCTGGAATGTGAGAGGTGGATGAATGTTATGTTGATGAACGTACGTGATGTGCTGGGCCAGTCTCAGGTCATTTTCTCTGTCGGCTTTATCCTGTATCAACCATATTAGGTCAAATCGAGACAGCAAGGCAGCTGGTAGCTGGATGTTCTGCTCCACCGATTTGCGAGGATTGTAGCGGCCATATGCAGGATTGGAGCAGCCAGGATAGATACTCTGGCATTCAGACTTGTCATAATTCCAGCCTTAGCTATAGAGATGGTCTGTTGCTCCATAACTTCATGGATCGCTGTCCTGTTACCATCCATCATTTTATCAAATTCATCAGTGCAACAGACGCCCTCATAGGCCAGAACAAGAGCCCCACCCTCAAGCATCATCTCTCCAGTAATTGGATCCTTCATCCCTGATGCCGTCAGACCCACCCCAGATGAACCTCTGCCGGTGGTATATTGACTACGGTGAGCCAATCTGGCAATTCATAACAGAAGCTGCGACATCTGGGTCTCGCACTCTACTTGTACTCATCATCATCATCAAGTGCCGTGCCGGCTGGCGTAGGCGTTCATGGCTCTCCATAGATCTCGGTCTTTGGTTTTCTGGATCAACTCTGCTGCTGATATTCCTCCATGCCACCGTCTCAATCCATCCAGCATCACTTCTCTTGGTCTACCTCTGCCTCTCTTCCCCTCGATCTTTCCAGTTGTTACGATGTTCTCCAATGCCTCTCTTCTCATCACATGACCGAGGAAAGCTGTTTGTCTCTGTCTTATTGTTGTATATAATGTTCTAGTTTCGTTAGCCTGTTTCAGGCAGTCGTCGTTAGTTACTCTGGCAGTCCAAGGAATTCGCAACATTCGTCTCGGGAACCACATCCCTGTTGCTTCTAATTTCTTCTTAATTTGTTCATTTACATTCCAAGATTCACTGCCATACAACAACTAGTTCATCTACTAGGACTACTCTACTCTACATAAATTCATACGTTGTGAAGAGACACCAGAGTTTTTACGAATTGCGGGAATGTTAACCCCACGCTTTAGCCCCCAACCTGGAGGACCAGGTTCATTTACAATTATAAAATACTTTAAATGATTTGAGCTGTTTTCTTAAAACAACTAAAACTTTCAAACAGCATACAGAAATAATAAATTTCTGTAAATATATGCTGATTGAAAATCTTAGATTAGTTATATGTACTTAAACAAATGGAATATAAATTTGAGATATCATAGAAATATTTTTAATTATAATTATTTCCCTTACTTACCAGTTTATTCTTATTTCCCTTGATATTTTATTCTTTAAATGCAGAAAAGCCCCATTTACACTCTGTGGCGCGCGTAGAGAATATGCTAGCTGCATAATTATATCTTAATTGCCTTAATTATATAAGCCAATGGTTAGATGCTTAGTGGCATGGTTTGTGAGATTAATTGTACGAAAATCTTCGCATTCAATTGCTCGTCGTCTTTTTTGGTATAGAAATAAGGGAGACTTTATAAGCAAACGTTTGCTAGTAAAGTACGGAATGATTTAGTTGAGAATCTAGGCTCCATTGGAAGATGAAAGAAGGGGAAGAATAGTATTTGTCGTTTTTACTTTGTTTTATATTGTCCATTAACTCTAAGATTACACCTGCCATCTATTTCTTGTGCGCCTTCTTTTCAGTAATTTACTTTGCTTATTTGACAGATGTAGTGTTCTTTTGGAGAGAACAATAATGGAAGGATATATGCCTGGGAAGCGAGGAAGAGGAAGGCCAAAGAGAAGATGGGTGCAGGATGTAGTGGATGATCTCCAGATGGGTGTATCAGACGCGGGACATCTTGGGAGTCTCTGTGGCGAAGTGGTCAAGCCGTTTGACTCGTGCTCCGAAGGTTGTGGGTTCGATTCCGGGCCTCGTCCTTCGGTTTACTAGTTAAATGTTTCGGAGACTCCTGTGGGTCGTCGCTAAAAGCTACGGATTTCGTGCTTTGTGCGACGCTTTCCATGATGTGGAAAGAGACTGAGACATATGGGATAACACCCGGTGCAATGAAGTCGACCCTGTCGACTTTAAAGCGACTTTAAAGCGGGACATCTTGCTTATGATCGAGAGGTTTTCCAGAAGGTTGTTATGGCAGCGAGGTTCTGCAAAGGACATGCTACTGAATGAATAAAGATCTTTTGGATTTCCCTTTGTTCGCCGATGCTTTGCGTCTATTTCTCCATCTGTCCATACAACTGGAGAGAGGAAGGTGGGGGAGGAAGATAATAATGACAGGATTTGCAATTTTTCGGGCTTTAAGGTCGACTGGGCTGATAGGTTAACTCAGCTCAAATGATTACCAGGAAATTTTCTGACAAATAAAGGCGGCCGGCTTGATATTGACCACATCCCCCCCCCCCCCCCCCCCCATCGAGTGCCTCCAATTGGTCTATACAAACCGGGGACTAACACCACATACTCAAGATGTGAGTATGTGTTGCCCCGTGTGTTGCCGGGGCCCATAAGGGAAGCAAAGAATAGCAACACTGTAGCCTACCACGCATGTCGTTAGAGGCGACTAAAGAGGCTTGATAGTTCCGTCGTCCTGCTACTGAGTGAGTGCGTGGCGCGACACTGTGAGCTGTGAGTTTCGTGTGAAATGCTTTTGAATCTGCCTGAGGTTCTTTGGAACGTGACTGCATGTTTAGAGTGATGGCAGATGGCTATGTCCCAGAGTCGACCGGTTTTTGCCTTATGCAGAAATGCGTGGCTGCTGGGCTTCTGGTTGACTGCCACTGCCATCAGCGATGAACTGTATTTTCGTGGACTGTGTGGGTGAACATCTAGGAAACATTCAGATAGGAAAATGACTGCCGATTCCATCAGAGATGAACAGGGTGTTTCGTGGGGGACTGGTGTGTTGACATTCTGGCGGCGGCATTATGCACAGTGTATCTGTGCGGGCTGTTGTTTGTCGAGACTCCTGTCTTTTCCACTTTTCACACTGGACAGTGGGGAGCGTTTTGTGTGATATTCACTGGCACAGGAACGGAGCATAATGGGGACGACCCGTTGCTGTGAAGTTGGAAATGCGACTAACTAACTAACTAACTAACTAACTAACTACTAACTAACTAACTAACTACTAACTAACTAACTAACTAACTAACTACTAACTAACTAACTAACTAACTAACTAACTAACTAACTAACTAACTAACTAACTAACTTGTCAGAGTCTAGAAGAGTGCAGTGATGCAGTGACATTGTTACGCCCGCCAGGCGACTTAGTCCCCAGCAGGGATGCCGTAACTTCGTTACGCCGCCAGGCGAGTAGTAGTTACCTGCCTGCGAGTTTGCTGGCTGACTGAGACGGCCAGCGGTCAGGCAAGGACGACGCAAGACGCACGCATGCCTCGTGAAGCCACTTCAGGTGGGGAGGCAAGTTGCGAGCTATAGGCAGACAGCTCTGGGACGTCGACTCGACTGGACGCATGATGAGAGAAAGGCGTTGTGTGGTTTCTGTGCCTGAAAGTCGAGTGTCTGGACATCTTGAGAGAAAGACTGTGAGCTGTATTGTGTATGTAAGTGTCTTGAAGTATCAAGTATATCTTGTAGTGATCATCGTATTTGTATATGATCTGTAAATAAATCCATTGAACGTTGTGTCGTTGAGTCTTAAGTCAAATCACGTTGTACTTGTACTGTCTCACATGTGTTAGGTTAGCGAGCCAAGTTTAAGACCCTGACATGTGTGGACGTGGTGGCATTCGTCCGGCTTTGAAATGAACGTGTTTATATAATTAACATTTAAAACTAGAGTTTGTGAACTTAGAATTTTTGTCAAACTTTATAGTACATGTAAATGTGATCGTGGAAGGCTCATTTTGATATATTACTACATTGTTTAAACATGGAGACTATTTGTAAACGTACAGTGCATACATATTGTTTGATCTTGTAAACGTGTAAAACATTTGTGATTGTTGAACTTGTCACCGTTTTGACCTTGTCGACATTGTGATCTTGTCGCCATTTTGACCTTGTCGCCATCTTGTAAACTTGATGTCTATGTCCTTACTGAATGTTATCTTGATGTAAGTGATGTGTCATCAATGTTGCAGCGTGTTAAGATATAGTTAGATTGTCTTTGTGAATTGAGTTGTGGAACGCAGAAAGTTTTGGGAAAGAAAGTGACTGTGTTTTGAAAAAAAAAATTGTTGACTGACAAAATTACGACCTACAATTACACTCAACGCCATACAAACCTAATCAATACTTAGTGACAAGCAGGCACACCACATCAAATAGACGCTAATTTATTTCCTCCAAAAACAAAGCAGGTTGTCCGTACCATCTGAAACCTTGCCCGTAGAGGTCATTTGTGTTTTCGAAGTATCGACCCTACAGTTCCTAGCCCGATTTCCAACCGTTCTTCACCGCATCCAGGGCACTTGAGTATATTTTTCTTTTCATATACTTTAGGATGCAAATTTAGGCACGTATTGTCAATAGAACACAATTGTAAATTGTTTACTTTACTAACCACTTATAACAATTTGTGTGGCTGGTATTTCATTTGCATTTTCCATCATGTCGTCATTAAATGATTTCATCGATATGGGGTTAAAATTACAGTTAACAGGTGATGAGTTAACAAAGTGGAGTGAGAAGAAATACTCTGAATACCTACTAGTACAGGAGAAAGCTAATGAACGCGATGAAAGAGCGGCGGAAAGAGCCTTAAAGCAAGCAGAGGTAGAACTGGCTGCAAAGACAATGCAAGCCGAATTAGAACTGGCTGCAAAGACAAAGCAAGCCGAGATAGATAGTGAACTAAAAAAAGCTGAAATAGCAGCTCAGAGTAAACGGGAAGAGCTGGAATTGCAATTAAAAATCAAGCAACTTGATACTGAGACTGCCATTAACAAAGAGTCTAAGAAATCTGAGAGACTGGAGAAAGAAAACCAGTACAAGAAATATCAAGGTATTGTACGTAATTATACCTCGGGTGACTGCATCGCAGCCTTTACCCAAAATTTTGAAACTTTAATGGAACATTACCAGGTTCCACTGTCTGAATGGAATATTGTTTATATGAGGAGTTTATCAGGGGAGCCTCTTAAAGTCATTGAGACCATCCCCAAAGACCTCAGAAAAGATTACCATTATCTGAAAGCAAAGATTATGGCACATTTTATGTTAGATGAGGCAGGTTACAGAGAACAATTCAGCAAGTTGAGCCCAAAACCGACTCAAACGTTCTCCGATTACCTCTGCTTAGTCCGAGATATATTTACCAAATGGACTTCAGCAGCTAAAATTGACAAGAACTATCAAAGATTAGAAGATCTGATTATCAGAGACAAAATCATTTCATCCATTCCATCACCATTTTCAAAATTTTTGCAGGAGAATGAATGCACTAGTGTAGATGAGATTGAGAGACGTGGTTCGGCTTATTACACAGCCAACAAACATTGTTTTGCCAGTGAAGCTACTGACATAAATTTTGTAGCATCGGCTAACTATGAGAAACCCTATAGTAGGCAGAAACCTCATAGGCCTACATCTGAGAAGTATAATCACTGTAATTATTGTAAACTTTCACACCATCAAGGTGAGATGTGCGACAAGAACCCCGCATATAATACTTATCTACAAAACATGGTAAACAGACAAGATAAGGAGCGTAGATCCTTCAGAAATTTGCGTAAATGTTTCCTCTGTAAGGCGTACGGACATTATCGCCATGATTGTAAAGGTAGGCAAATGACCAACAAAGCAAATGCCGCCTTGTTTGACAGTTCATCGTCAGATGAAGAACAATCAGAGAAACATCCTGTGAACTCAGCACAGGCTTTTGACATGTTTAACGCAAATAAATGTACTGTTTGTAACACCTTTTATGAAGATGGCATTTTAACATGCGGCCACTCCATTCCTATTGCCAATGAAGAAGCTAATTTGGTAGTAGATTCCAAAGGCAGGATAAACATCCATCACGGATACGTGAATGGCAAGTCTGCTACAGTCCTTCGAGACACGGGAAGCTCACTGATTGGTCTGAAGAAAACGTTCATAATGCCTACAGACTATACAGGCAGGCACGTAACATGCAGAACATTCTCAGGCAATATTGAAAAGTACCCACTAGCATGGGCATATATTGAAACACCTTTCCTCACTGGGAAAGTAAAGTGCGCTGCATTAACAAACCCGGTGTGTGATATTATAATTGGAAATTTACCAGAGGTGAATGATAAACCTCATGACATAACATCGCTTTGTATTGATGATAGCATAACATCACCATCAAATGTCATCATTGATAATGTTACACCACCTAATGAATGTATGGTAGCTAATGTAGCACTAAGATCTCATGACATCATTGATAACATTGTTTCATCACCATCTGATATCATTGAATGTGTGAACGCAGTAACTAGATCTACTGCTAGAGTGCAAGATGAAAGTAATCAAACTGAGGCTATACAAATGCTTAGCCCAGTATCACTACCTACTAACACCATGAAGGAAACGTTTGTAACAGCTCAAAAGGCTGATCCTTCATTGTCAAAATATTTTAATCTGATCGGCCAAAAGCCAAAGGTAACCAAGAATGCAAAATGGCATTTTGCTGTGAAAAATGATATCCTCACTAGGTATTATACCAGAGGTGACAACACAACAGAGCAAACTGTTTTGCCAACTAATTATCGTAAGCAAGCCTTACATCTTGCCCATGATATACCTCTTGCAGGGCATATGGCATACGCTAAGACCAGATCAAGATTATTGACACAGTTTCATTGGCCCAAATTTTGCAATGACATTAAACTATATTGCAGAAGTTGTGACATCTGCCAGAAACTGGTAAAAAAAAGGTAAACACCCACAGGCAAAGTTACAAGTTACTGACTTAGCCAGTCGACCTTTTGAGAAATTATCTGTCGACATAGTGGGCCCTCTCAATCATACAACAACTAGAGAGAATAAATATATTCTAACTGTCATTGATCAATGTAGCCGCTGGCCAGAAGCGATTCCGCTAAAGAACATAACTGCCAATGATATAATGGAAATTTTCTTCCATATATTTTCTCGGATAGGATTTCCAGACACTATCCAATCAGATAGGGGCACTCAGTTTATCGCCGCATCTACCCAAGCTTTCACCAAAATGTTGGGAGTGAAGCAATGTTTCAATTCCCCGTACCATCCGCACTCCAGTGGAATTATAGAAAAATTTAACGGCGATTTAAAGCACATGCTTGCAAAAGTCACGCAAGAGCACCCCAATAACTGGGATATATATCTACCAGCTATTCTTTTTGCTTATCGCGAGGTACCACATTCTAGTACAGGTTTCTCTCCTTTTGAACTTATCTATGGTGCCAAACCACGTGGCTCATTAACTATTTATCATCAAATGTTAACTGACTCCACTCCAGTACTTAACCCATATCATCATACGTATATGTTACATCATTGCGTGAAAGAATCATCAAATCTTGTATAATTGCAAAGAATGCACTAAAATTATCTGGGGCTACTTATAGACAATATGCTGACAAAGGTAACAGGACAATAACGTTGACACCTGGACAGGACGTTCTTCTTCTACTATCTAGTGACAGACATTTATTGACTGATTCTTGGCAGGGACCTTTTAAAGTGACGAGACAGATTTCACCCGTAGACTACGAGATCCAAATAAAAGACAAACACAAAATTTTCCACATAAATATGCTAAGACCATACATCAACAGAGACAACGAACAAGACGATACAACAGCTTGTACAGTGATAATAGACCATGAAGATGACGAGGCTAGTGACAAAATTCCAACACCTGCATTAGACACGACAGACTGCTTAAAGGAGATTAAAATCAACCCAAAGTTAACTCAAGCAGAAACAGACAGTTGCAAACAGCTAATACAACAGTACAACACCATCTTCTCTAACAACCCAGGACAAACAGAATTAGTACAGCATCACATCACACTCACGTCAAACACACCCATAAAATGCAGACCATACACCATTCCATTACATTACAAAGAACACTTACATCAGGAGATCACTTAACTTAGAGAAAAACAACATCATAAGACGATCCCAATCAGACTTCTCATCTCCAATGGTCATAGTACGCAAAAAGGACAACACAATAAGACTCTGTGTCGACTATAGAAAGCTAAATAAAATAACTCTGACGATCTACTGACAGAACTGACAGACGCTAGGTTCTTTATGAAGGTAGACATGACTAAAGGATATTGGCAAATAGCGGTAGACGAACAGAGCAGACATCTGACAGCATTTGCCACACCTTGGGGACTGTACGAATGGTGCAAACTTCCATTTGGGCTTGTCAATGCCCCAGCTACATTCGTACGTATGACACGACTTTTACTAGTAGATATACCTAACATAATTTGCTATATAGACGACATCTGTGTTCACACAGAGACGATGACAGACCACATAAAGACATTAGAACAGACATTTGAACGCATTAGACAGCACGGACTGACTGGTAAAGCCTGCAAAAGTAGACATAGCCTACCAGGAAATATCCTTCTTGGGGTACAAAATATCCAATGGCTTTGTCACGACGGACGATAACATTGTGTCCAAGATACTAAAACTCTCACTTCCGACTACGAAAAAACAAGTCAGAAGTTTGTTGGGGCTTATAAATTATTACAGACAGTTCATCCCTGATTTTTCTGAACTGACTGAAGTATTTACTAACTTACTAACAAAAGATAAACCGGAGAAAATTGTAAGCAATGAATGCCTAAAATTTGCATTCCAAAAAGTATTAGCATGTTTTTCTGAAAATAGCGTAAATAATCTTATCCTGAAATTGCCCAATCTTCATTTACCTTTCAGATTGCGCACAGACGCGAGCTCCGTGGCGGTTGGAGCAGTCTTGTTGCAAGAGCACAATAACATACTTCACCCTGTGTACTTCGTATCCAGGAAACTGAAACCGAGAGAACGGGCTTGGTCAATACCTCAGTTGGAAGCCCTAGCTTTAGTGGTGGGTATAACTAAATTGTCCAGATTCCTTCTAGGACGCCATTTCATTGTGGAATCTGACAGCAGCCCGTTGCGATTTATAAATTCAAGTGTACCTTCAAACCAGATGGTAGCGCGCTGGTCTCTTAAGCTCCAAGATTACAGCTTCGAGGTTCGACATATCCCAGGCAGAACCAACAACATTGCCGATAATTTGTCCCGTTGTCCGACCGACCCAGTAAGCACCAATGTCTGAGTGCAGCGTAAAATACGCTCAGACCAACACAGCCATCCATCAGTGAATATTTTTTTTTCCATTCACAAAAAGCTGTGTAAAGTCTACTATGTGATGTGATAGGGGTTACTCCCAATATATATATAGTGTTCTTATTTTACTAAGTAATGTAGTGATTGTCGTGTATAATTGTGTAGTGTGTGGTAGAATGCGAACTTTATTAATTGTATAAATTACGAAACAAGAACAGTGCCACATTCGCTCAAAACTTACCGTAAGCGAACTATTCCAATTTGACAGTGGTATCTCCGCGTTTGGAACTTTCCAGTGATATTTTAAATCCGTGTGTGAAAGTGTGACCTAAACATTGACAGCTACACCACTGCAGTCAATCGAAATCCAGAAGGTTTTACAGTGAAACATCCAACACATGAACTATTAGAACATTGTACATTCCGTGACTACATCAGACCGGAACAAGTGTGTTCTACAAGTTTCAACATCAGCTGTTTAGTGTTCGTGTGTACTTCCGGATTAGTTAGAAATTTAGAGCAAAATTAGCAGACGACAAATAAAAGTTTAAAAAGCTATGACGATTCTAAAATCTTTAGGAATCAACAAGTTTGAATACACGAAGTGTGTGTTTATATATTTATGTAGTGTAATCTTAGAATCATATCTTGATTAATGTATTCATACTACCGACTTTTTCTCGTTAGTATGAAGAAATATCAAGCGATGACGCTAAGAAATAGAATATTTATTGTAAAATATTATATTTCATAAATTTTGAAGTTATTCCCCTTTCGTTTAATGGTTATTACATCATTACACAAAGGGCCATAATTTGAAATGTATACTGTAATGTGTTGTACATAAATAGCCATGTTGTTGCCAGATTGTTAACACACCAGGAAGCCATCTACTGGGCATGGTAGAGTGTTACCGACATTGCAGACCAACACAAGAGCTCCTGGCCAAATGAGGTCAGGGTTTGAGCGTTTAATACGACTTATGTAAAAGCCGTATTTCGGTCTAGCCAGATGGTTTTTGTTTCAAGAACCATATTATTACGTTTTATTTGGAGGCTGCGAGGTAGATGCTTGAAGCTGGTACTACCGATCTGACTGGGTCAATAATGCAATTGAGGTAACCAGCCATCGAGAGGATGAAACCTGACAAGTGTTAAAGGTTGAACACCACATGTCGTTGAATACAACTTCCATGTCTTATATGTTTCTATGGCAGATGTGTATTTCTATGTATTCTGAGACCAATGTATATAACAACAGAAGGGTCGACTCTGACAAGGTTAAAATATTAACCCAGTATGTACATATATTATACATGAAAGATGACATCTTTCATGAAGTTGCCGGGGGAGCATGTCAGAGTCTAGAAGAGTGCAGTGATGCAGTGACATCGTTACGCCCGCCAGGCGACTTAGTCCCCAGCAGGGATGCCGTAACTTCGTTACGCCGCCAGGCGAGTAGTAGTTACCTGCCTGCGAGTTTGCTGGCTGAAGAGACGGCCAGCGGTCAGGCAAGGACGACGCAAGACGCACGCATGCCTCGTGAAGCCACTTCAGGTGGGGAGGCAAGTTGCGAGCTATAGGCAGACAGCTCTGGGACGTCGACTCGACTGGACGCATGATGAGAGAAAGGCGTTGTGTGGTTTCTGTGCCTGAAAGTCGAGTGTCTGGACATCTTGAGAGAAAGACTGTGAGCTGTATTGTGTATGTAAGTGTCTTGAAGTATCAAGTATATCTTGTAGTGATCATCGTATTTGTATATGATCTGTAAATAAATCCATTGAACGTTGTGTCGTTGAGTCTTAAGTCAAATCACGTTGTACTTGTACTGTCTCACATGTGTTAGGTTAGCGAGCCAAGTTTAAGACCCTGACATACATTGGCACCTTGCCGTCTTGACAGACGATAGTTTGTGCTTTAAAAAGGCATAATAACTTTTAACTATGGCGGTAGCGAGTGTGACTGATAAGGCCAATTTGCGCTGTAAATGTCCTGACAGTGCTTTAGTTATAATAGAGAACACAGCTCTATAGTTTGTCATTTAAAATGTACCAGTTGCATAAACTACAAGTCATTCACAAAGGATACAAACCCCAACTGTCTTCACTTTTCCATGACACATGCCATGCCATTCAAGTGCAGTATGGCATGCTGCACAATTTGAGACTCACTGCTTTTAAGACATAGTTTCATTGTTCTATTTAATTCATAACTTCAGGTTCTCAGCAACAACAACATGAACATCACATGTTACATACGCAGACTTCCACAACTATTATTTCCTTAGAGTAAAAGATAGGTGCATAAAAAGAACCACAAAAACGTAGATTGGCCATCTTTGACATTACAAACATCTATTGTCTTCAAAACGCTGGAGGGTGAAGTATTTCTGGCTCCTTCAATTGTAACCATAAGCATCCAGCCTTGGTCGTAACCTGCATCTCCATAACCATCCCATTCATCATCATAACCACTTCCTTGATCATAATCATCCCAGCCTTGATCATAGTCGTCTTGATTGCTGCTCCATCTAGGTTCACGATATGAACGAGCATTCCAGCTATCACTGCCCCAGTTACTGGTGGCACCCCAACTGCTGCCACGTCCTCTTGGCTTGTAGCTGTAAGTGTCCCGTCTATCATCTCTACGACGCTCTTCCATGAAACCACCTCTGTATCCGCTACCTCTGCGCTCAGTGTATGGTGGACGGTAAGAATTGTATCCCCTGCTTCGACTTCTGCTGCTGAATCTTCTTCTGCCCCTACTCCTGCTCCTAAATCCACTGCCACGTCCTCGGCGGAAGCTACCACGGTAACTGCTTTGCCCTCTGCCTCGACCTCTGTACTCTCGACTTTCTCTTCTGAAGTGCTTCTCACGTGCTGGGAGTGCATCAGTAACTTCCTTTCTGTAGGTCTCAATTAGCTTCTCACGTTCCTCTTTTGTCACGTCTGTCTCAGTGTATTCAACTGATTCATAACAGCCACCCTTCTCTGGCAAGGTGTAGTTTGCTTTCATTTCGTTAATTGCGCTTTCGGGAATATCTTCCTTCATCATCCGTTCTTTCCTTCACTCGTTTTTTGAACACTTCATCTGAAGGCAAGACCACTACAGCCCTTCGATGAAAACCTTCGAATGGCTGCATTTTGCGTCTCCAGGCTGATGCATTCACATTTGTCTGGTCAATGATGTAGTTGCGTTTTTTGTGAGACGCTATCTCAATGATTCTGTTCAAGCATTTAGCAGCCATGTCAAGCAGATCTCGCCAACGTCCAGTGAAGTGTTGCTTTCTAGGCTGGCCCATCACCTTTATTTTATTAACTACACTGTTACTTCCAAGAACATCTACATTTTTTTTTTTTTTTTGGAGAAGGCACTTTATACTGTATTATATCAGGTGTAGGATTTCTTAAAACATGGTACATTTACAGGTGTAAGTTTAGTAATTATAGTTTGTATAAATGTTCTTTGCTCGTCTATGGGGTGCTGGTGTGGTTGTGGGGTTAGCGCGCTGGCCTAACATGACAGTGACCAGGACACAGCTTCTAGCATAGTTATGATTACTTTTACCAACCCGTGTAATCGTGTAGTAGTAGTAGTAGTAGCAACAGCAGCAGCAGCAGCAGCAGCAGTAGTAGTAGTAGTAGTAGTAGTAGTAGAAGTAGTAGTAGTAGTAGTAGTAGTAGTAGAAGCAACAGCAGTAGTAGTAGTAGTAGTAGCAGCAGTAGTAGTAGTAATAGCAGTAGTAGTAGTAGTAGTAGTAGTAATAATAGCAGTAGTAGTAGTAGTAGTAGTAGTAGTAGTAGTAGTAGTAGTAGTAGTAGTAGTAATAGCAGCAACAGCAGTAGTAGTAGTAGTAGTAGTAGTAGTAGTAGTAGTAGTAGAAGTAGTAGTAGTAGTAGTAGTAGTAGTAGTAGTAGTAGTAGTAGTAGCAGAAGTAGTAGAAGTAGTAGTAATAGTAGTAGCAGCAGTAGTAGTAGTAGTAGTAGTAGTAGTAGTAGTAGTAGTAGTAGTAGTAGTAGTAGCAGCAGCAGCAGCAGCAGTTGTAGTAGTAGTGGTGGTGGTGGTAAAAGTAGTAGTAGTAGTAGTAGTAGTAGTAGTAGTAGTAGTAGTAGTAGTAGTAGTAGTAGTAGTAGTAGTAGTAGTAGTAGCAGCAGCAGCAGCAGCAGTACTAGAAGTAGTAGTAGTAGTAGTAGTAGTAGTAGTAGTAGTAGTAGTAGTAGTAGTAGTAGCAGCAGCAGGATACTTGTCTTAGTAGTAGTACTATTACCAGTAGTAGCTGTAGTAGTAGCAGGAGTAGTAGTAGTAGTAGCAGTAGCAGTAGTAATAGCAGTAGCAGTAGCAGTAGTAATAGCAGTAGCAGTAGTAATAGTAGTAGCAGTAGCAGTAGTAGTAGCAGCAGCAGGATACTTGTCTTAGTAGTAATACTATTACCAGTAATAGCTGTAGTAGTACTGTAGTAGTAGCAGGAGTAGTAGCAGGAATAGTAGTAGCATTATAGTGTTTGTTTTTTTTCTTTTGCCCCAATATAAACATCCATATCTCAGTAACCAACTGAGGGAAAATTATGAGATTTAGGATATAACCTTATCATTATGTCCACTCAAAAAAATTTTTGTTCTGGAGATTTTACAGCAGATTTCAAAGTTTGTTTATATGCGGTATATAATTTACGGGTCTGAGATGAAATTCATAATTTTACATGTATTACAGCGTAGCCAGACAATCAGCGCTCAATGTTGAATATTGTACGTGTTTTGCCTTATGCCAACTCCCCGCGTTGTTCAAACTAAGACTGTTCAGAGGTGTCTCAAAATGTGGGTTAATTCATGAAAACTGATGAATATGTTTTTTTTTTTTTTTAACTCTTACCACTTATCGCTAACATTGAAATGTGTGAGTATATTTCAATGGGATTTAATGCGACATTTTACACTTCAAAGAATCGCCATGAAGCTGTACACATATATTTGTCAAGAAGCTGATCACAGGAAACTGTTTTATACTATTACAAATTACGAAAAAAGAACAGTGCATGCATTGGGTTTGAGTAAACGGTAATTTCGTCGATGGGTGCAAGAATCTGGAATTAAACCACCACGCAATAACAAAACGGTAGGTAGAAAGATTATTGTAGACAGCTTTGACAAAGATGTCATAAGGTGAGCTATTATAAAAATGCTTTAAAAAGTCGCTTAAAATTCGACAGGGTTGACTTCATTGCACCGGGTTCTATCCCATATGGCTCGGTCTCTTTCCGCAGCGCGGAAAGCATCGCATAAAGCATGACCTCCGCAGCTCTAGCGACGACCCACAGACAAATTTAACTCATGAACCGAAGGATGCGGCCCGGAATCGAATCCACGACCTTTGGAGCCCGAGTCAAGAGGCTTGACCACTTTGCAACGGAGACTCCTAAAATTATAAACATTTTAGATTTATAACCAGGATTATCCAGCATTATAAAAATGCTGGATGCCAAAGAAACAGTGACTGTAAGAAAACTCAGGATTTGGTTCAGAAAGAACAATAACATAGAGCTATCCAAAACAACTTTGTGGAAAATTATAAGGACATTATCTTCACTATTTGAAAGTACAAGGGCGGTAGAAATAATCTTTGCGAGCGAACCGTATTTAGGAGCCATGATAAGCAGATACCTACGTGAAATAAGGGAAATGAGCAAAGAAAATTATGGCATTGTGTGTTTGGATGAAATGTGGATCAATGCGCACCACACAAGTGATAAGGAATGGCAATCAATGGATGGACAGATAAAGCGATATGTGCCCACTAGTATAGGACAGCTTTTGGTCATGGTCCATGCTGGTAATACGCATAATGGCTTACAACAGAATGCTGGGCTCGTGTTTGTATCAAAGCATACAAACAATATGGATTATCATAATAAGATGAATGGTAATGTATTTAGAGATTGGCTCGAGAATACTGTGCTTCCATCCCTAGATAGACCGTCGTGTCCAATTATGGACAATGCATGATATCAATGTTGTTGCCCAAGAAGACAAAATACCTACAGCATCGAGCACAAAGGGAGCAATAAAGATATGACTCCGAATGGAAAACATACCATTTCCAGAAACGTATTTCTAGCTAGTATTGTTGTCCCTTGTAAAACAGACGCCAAAAAGCAAGAAATATCAATTCTACAAGTTGATAGAAGAGCATCGTCATGGGTGCTTTAGACTTCCGCCTTATCATTCTCATTTTAACCCTATAGAACTTGTGTGGGCTAAAATTAAAGGACAGGTGGCAGCTGACTACTATATTCAAATTGTCTGACGTCAGGATACTAATCCAGTCCGCGCTATTAAATATTGATAAAAGTTACTGGAAAAATGTGAGGACCATGTGTTGAAAGAGGAAGAGGATTATTGGAGAAAGGATGGATTGAATCTTATGCAACCGAGAGCAGTCATCAACCTACTGGAATCGTCCGACACAGATTAAGGTCTGAGCAGATCGCAGACCTTAATCCACGTGCACACCAACTGGGATATTTGGCTACAAATATTCAGAAGAATTGCAGGCCCTAAACATTACAGCATCAGCATAATGTCAATGGCAACAGTTTGTATTCCACAGTGATGAATTTTCAATTCCGCAAGCCCTCAGCGGTGACAAACAACTGTATTGATAAACACACACACACACACACACACACACACACACACACACACACACACACACACACACACTAAACGCATTGAATACCAACAGAAGAGTAATATTGCGGTGGAAACTGACATATTGTGGCATAACAAGAAACGTGAGAGCAAACACGTTGTCAAATTAGGGGACAACACACGTGCATACGAATCAATCTATAAACTTTAATGAAAAGAGGACCAACATCTTGGTCGTTAAGAAGAAAGCCCACTACAGAGACACTGACAACTATTTTCATAGTGCAAAACAGGTAATCATGTTCCGTCTCTGAACGGTAAACAGCAGAGTAGACAATCTTTCACGAAGACTCAAAGCGGGTCTGTCACCCATGTGTACGTGTGAACAAACTACACAGACAGCTGAACAGATCCTTAAAAATGGAAACATGATGACTAAATTGCGGTATCATTTCTGGTCACTCCATACGCACATTAACGCACAGCTATTTGGAAGCTTTCACGAACTCAATATAAAAAGCTAACACGAATACTTGTGTACACATTATTAACCAGCAGCTGAAGAAACAAGAAGGAAATGAAAAATAAGGTAAGAAATATATTCCTTCTACTTTCCTGTCAATTTACAAATTATTTACCCCATGCCTCTGTAAATTATCTGTCTTTACTAATATTACACATTGCACCCCTCTCGGGAATCTCCGTGGTGAAGTGGTCAAGCAGTCTGACTCGGGCTCCGGAGGTTGTATGTTCGATTCGGGTCGCGTCCTTCATTTCACGAGTGCATTTTTTCGGAGACTCCCGAGGGTCGTCGCTGGAGGTATGGAGTTCGCGCTTTGTGCGACGCTTTCCGCGCTGCGGAAAGAAACTGAGCCATATAGGATAAAAACCCGGTGCAATGCAGCCGACCCTGTCGATTTTAAGCTACTTCTTTCATTGCACCCACTCCCATACGAATCCGGATACGCCTTGTGTGTCATCTGAATTGGCGGGGCTTTCATTACTGTAAAAATAAATTTGTTAGCGAGAAATCACTAGTTTTTCAGCAAAACATCAAAGAAATGTCGCCGCTTTCGATGATTTAATTTGTTCTTGGACCCATCAAAGACATATTCCTTGGGTGGGGGTAAATATAAGACGGATGGAAAAATTTCATAACTATGCAACAGACAGTTTTCAAAATAATTGATCGTGAATGAAGGCATTCTTTTCGGGACATACTATAGTAACAGCAGTAGTAGTAGTATTGATTGATTGATTGATTGATTGATTTAGGAACCGACATCACAGGATTCGGGGCATTCCCATAAGCGCTCCGTCCCCATCCTCAGCAGCCAGCGAAGAGTACTCCAACACTAATAGTACCAGTAGCAATCTGATTATATGTCCGTCTCGCCTTTCCTCTGAGCGTTGATCGTCGGCCAGATCCCCTCGTCACCCCTCGCTGTCGCATTCTTGCCAGACCATGGTGATCCATTTGCTCCTCCGAGGTGTACACATGCTCCCACAAGGTCGCAACCACATCTGCTTTGTCATGCATCAATACTCCACCAAGTTTTGCCGAGCCAGCCAATCTGTCCGCCTGTTCATTCCCCAGCACACCAGCATGCCCCGGAGAAAAGATCCAGACGATGCTTGTCACCCGTGACTTCCGAAGCGAAGCAAGCCACTCTGCACGAAGCTTGCCTGTCTTCACCCTACTCAGCATGCTTTCTGAGTCAGTTACAATCACGATGTGTGTTTGTATCGTATTCTCCATCCAGCGGAAAGCTGCACTGATCGCCTCCACCTCCATTCTTAAGCTAGATGTTGTGGTATCATATGCCAGGCTCTCCTGCACCAAACGTCGACCATTGGCTTTTGCTAAGAACCCCCAGGCACTTCTCCTACCTCTCAACACCGACCCATCTGTGTAGATAATCACATCACCTGAGCGAGCATTATCCTGAATTAGTTGCTGGATTTCCACTTCCGTGGCCCCTGCTGGCCACTCCCTGCACTCCCGGCTCAATGTGATTATAACTCTGCACAAGTCTGACTGCTCCGCTGACACTCTGACCCACTCTTCTCCTCTCCTAATGTTCTCCAAGGGGCACACCTGCCTGATCGTATCCTCCGCCTGAGCCATCCATGATTTCCCTCTTATCAGTCGCTGACCCTTAACGGCGTCCAGCGCCTCATGCAACGGGTGATCTGTGTCTGCAGCTACTCTGAGGTATGCCTTCGCCTGCATCACCTTGAGCCTACCTGCAACAGACGGACAACCAAGGATGTAACGCATACACACAACTGGGGTGTCTCTGGTGCATCCCAGAATGACTCGCGTCGCTTCGTTCTGTATGCGCTCTAATTTCACCAGCTGATTCTTTGAGACAGTGAGCAGCCTAGTCCATAATCAATCACTGAGAGGATCAAGTGCTGGTATAGTGTGAAAAGCATTCTCTGCTCTGTGTCCATTGCAGCCAAAGTTTTAAGTGCATTGAGTCCCTTTTGAGACCTTGTCACAACCGAAGTAGAAGTACTAGTACTACTACTACTACTCTACATATTTTGTATTTTTTTAATTTAATTTTTTTTTTTTTGGGGGGGGGGGGGGGGGGGGGGGGGGGGGGGGGTAAACAGTTCATTATGTACAAAAACAGTGTTTTTTTTTTACATTAGCAAATACACCATATACATTCATACACGGGTGACAACATTATATTCTTGGCATTTTGTAACTACATACATACTACCTGTTGACGGTGGTGGTTAAGTAATCATTCACCCCCATGCATAAGAAACCATTTAATAGGAAACCTTTCACACTTCTGGTATTCTCATTCGCACTTATGTGTGTCAACAACATTGCTGAATCCATTTTGTTTCCTGTTTGTGGCCTTAGGAGGCCAGTAAAAAAAATGTTTTAAAAAACAACTTTTATTGAGTGTTAAAGTCGTTGCAAATTGTATTGTTTGTGGTATTACAGAGCGTTTCATGTGGAAGTGTAGGTGACATATGCGCAAAAATGTTACATTTATTCCAACATTTTCACATTTGAAATCGGGGTGGGGGTGTAAACGAAAAAAACAAACAAATTATATTTACATAATATAAAATATGAGTAATAAATTAAAACTTAAGCATGTATTGCTGTGTAGGGACAGTGATTGATGATATTTATGATGATGGTGATGATGATGATGATGATGATAATTATGGTGGTGTAGATGACAACAATTATGGTGAGTTGATGATTTCTTCCCTCATACACCCTAAAACTCTCCTTCTCGCACTTTTAAAGTTCTTTCCATACCCTCGTACTAATAATATATACTTAAAATGAAAAGTTGTTGTCTAAGGTGAAGACGCGTCTACACGCGTCGCAACGGCGTGAGTGTCAGCAGCCTAGGAAGCGATGTAAAAACACTGGGGAAACCAGAACAAAAAACTGCTGAGGTTGACCGCTATGCAGAAAGCAAGGGCCAAACCCCACAACGCTGCCATTTCTCTCCTCAGAAGTTCAGTGTAAACAATTCTGTTTGTCAAGGTGGCAATGTGCCCGCAATATCTTAGTGGTGTTGGTGATGATGATGATGATGATGGGGACGGCAACCACAATGATATGGTGATGATTTCCCTCCCTTATTTATAGGTTCCTGGTTCCGGATATGTTTTTGTGTTTGATGTTGTCTACATTCTATTATTTATGTCGTCTGTCTACATTCCAAAGTTTAGATCTTCCAATGCAGTCTACAATTTATACCTCGCAACTACATCTCAATGTTTATATCTCGCAATTGTATTTAATGCATATACTGTATCTTGCAATGACACTCAAAGGTATGTATTTCCCTACTACATTCCACTATTTATATCCAGCAACTATATTAATTTTTTTTAAACGTTTATTGAGTGTTAAAAAATTGTGCAATTGTATTGTTGGTATTTTAACAGGCGTGCTGTGTGTATGGTATTTGTGTAGGTCTATTTAACAGGCGTTTGTGTGTCGAATTGGTGTACAAATGTGTTTCCATCATCAAAACTACAAATTATAGTCACATAATATGCATAAAATATGAGCAATAAATTAAACTAAGACAATATGACGTAATGGGAACGTGTGATTTGGCGTACGCTTTCAGTCATCCCATTCTAACGTGATTGATGGTAATGGTGATGATAATGGTGGTGATAATGATGACGGAGACAACAACGACTATGATGTGGTGATGATTTCTTCCCCTCATTCACTCTAAACCCATCATTCTCACACGCTTATAAACCTTCTACACACCATGCGTTCTCTTCCACACCCACAATATATACATTAAAAGAAATGTTGGTGTCAAGGTCGAAACGGCAAAGGCCGCCCCACGCCGTCCTCGCGGGCCGCGGCGTGCGTGTCGGCTTACACACTGCAGGCAGCCTCATGCAAGCTTAATTTCCTGTAAGCGAATTCAATATTATTGCTGAATCACAGCCCTCGCCTTAATCGCAAGTGCGAAGGATTTGCTTGTGGTGGCTGGGCTGAGACCGGGAAAGCGGTCAACAAAGAGGGAGGGAGAGAGAGGGAGCTGGGGAGGAGGAGAGAAGGGGGAGGGATAAAGAGAGAGCGCGTAAACAGATTGGAATTTGTTAAGTTTTCCATTTGCGAATACAGCGTATACATAAATATCCCGTTTATTATGTACAAAAACAGGCTTTTTACATTGCGAATACAGCGTATAGTCATTCATGTTTGGGGGGGGGGAGGAGAGAGAGAGAGAGAGAGAGAGAGAGAGAGAGAGAGAGAGAGAGAGAGAGAGAGAGAGAGAGAGAGAGAGAGAGAGAGAGAGAGAGCGTAAACAGAATGGAATTTATTTAGTTCACTACACAAGATGGCACATTTCCACCACTACAAAGAGTTTACCTGAGCTCTTCCGACCGAGGTCACAAAGGGCACCGTCCCATTGTTCTGTCTAGGTTGGGCCAATAGACTCAGTAACAAAGAAGGGACATTTATTCAGTTATTTGGCCCTTTGTTCCCCAATGATTGGGCTTAGTGGTACACATGCGGAGTATAGAAATATACTGTGAGAGTGTGTGTTTGAACATGTATGTTATGTAGTGTGAACTTGATGAGGGTGGCTCTTGATTAATCTGCGAATAGCTGGGCGATTTTCTGTTGAAAAATCTTTGCTAGTATGTGTGGGTATATTGTGTGGTGATTGTGGGTGGCCGAGTTTCTACTCGACCATATTGTGTTTCTATACTCCGCTAGTGCAACAAGAAGTTTAGTGTGTTTGTCTTTTGTGGCTGTGGGTATTGTATTTAGGAAAATGGCTTTGTAAGCGTCAGTTTTCTTGTTTGTGTGTGTTTCTATTAATTGTTGCAGTGCAGTCTTAGTGGCTGTGATTGTTGGGCATTCATAGAAGAGATGGTCCTCTGTTTCCTGAATATTTTGTCTACATAATTTGCATGGGGCTATTTGCTTGGATGTCTGTGCAGCTCTCTCTGTTGTCGGGGTCATATTATAAATTAGCCTGTATGTTATTTCTTTGGATTTCGATGTGATATGTTTGTTGTGTAAGTTAGTGAAGGTGCAGCTGTAGTCTTTCATATGATATTTGTATCCTCTTTTGATTCTCAGGTGTAGTGGTGGGGCTTGTTGTTTCACTAAATATTTGTATATCTGCTTGGTTGTCTGTTGTATTAAGTGTTCATTACCTTGAATTGCTTGCATACATGTTATGTAGAAGTGCGGTAGTGTGCCGTAATAGTGCGGTATTTTGTCTATTTTCTTAATTCTGTGTAATCTAATTGCAATATAGTATAATGCTAGCGAGTGTTGATCTGGATGATTGATGATGAGTCCTATGTGGTTGATTCTTAATGCTTGTATTTTTGTGTTAAGGTCCTGTAATGCTACTCCCCCCTCGTTTCTTATCTTATCTTAAAGTCTTGTGTTTTATACTGTGGATTGTGTTGCTGAAGATGAATTGTCTGATGTGTTTGTTTATGTCTGTGATTGTTTGTTTTGGGGGGTCTAACACTGTGGCTAAAAATATTATTTTAGGAATGATGAAGGTGTTTACAATTGTGCTTCGTACAAAAATTGTTGATGTCTTGTATTTGAACCTATGTAGTATGTCTATAATTTGTTTTGTCAGTGATTGCCATGTTTCTGTGTGTGTTTTTCTGGGATTGGATGGAAAAGTGATCCCATAAATCTTCATGCTATCTGTGACTGTTAGATCCGGGGGGAAATCTGCTTTATTCTTCCACTTCCCCAGACCCATTATTTTAGACTTCTGTATGTTTATTTTGGCCCCACTTCCTTCAGCCAAACTGTCTGAAGGTGTGAAGTATGTTCGTTATGGAAGTGTTGGTTGTAGGGAAGAAAGCGGTGTCATATACATAAGCAATTAATTTCCGCTCTCCAGACCCTTGTATAAATGTACCTTTAATGTTAGTGTCCTGTCTAATTGCTTCTAAGAGTGGTTCTAGTGTTAGTACATATAGGACTGGTGATAGTGGACACCCTTGTCTGACAGATCTAGTGATTCTGAAACTGCCAGTGAGTGAATGATTCACCAGTACCTTACTTTCAGGATTTTTATACAATATTTCTATCCACTGTCTATAGTACTGTCCTATGTTACAGTGTGCTAGTGTTTTGTGTAAGTATGAGTGTGAAATTCTGTCAAAGGCCTTCTCCTGGTCTAAAGATAAAAGGGAGGATTGACAGTCTTTCTGGTGGGTGTATGAAATGAAGTCTGTAATGAAGTGTGTATGTTGGTGTATGTTTCTGTGTTGAATACTGCACTGTTGGTCTGGGTGGATGAGTGATGGCATGAAGTTTTTTATTTTGTTTGCAAGTGATTTTGCTAGAATTTTGTAGTCTGTGTTTAATAATGAGATGGGTCTATAGTTTTTCAGCTGTGTTTTGTCTGTGTTGTCTTTAGGTATGAGTGTTATATATGACATGTTGCAAGTGTTTGGGAGTTCTTGTTTGTTAAAAGCTTCTTGGTAGACTTTTAGAAGGAAATTGCCTAGGATAGGAAAGAAGTGTTGGTAGAATTCTACTGTGAGTCCATCTGGTCCTGGTGTTTTGTCTTTTTGCATTTGATTGAGTGCATGTGTTATGTCTGCTAATGTAAGCTCTGTGTCTAGTGTGTCTTTAGTCTGTGTCTGACAATTTCTTTGTGTATTGTAGGAACCTATTTTGTGTTTGTGTGTTGACGGGTTCTGCTGTATATAGGTCAGTGTAGTACTGTTGGAATGTTTCTAGTATATGTACTGTCTCTGTTTGTGTGTTTCCTTGCATGTCTGTTATTGCTCCTATTTGTCTGTTGCGTTGAATGTTTTGTTCTAATGCAAGGTGTTGTCTATTGGGACTTTCTTCTGATATGTTAGTAAGTTTAGTTCGAAGGAGTGCACCACGGAATGTGTGTTGCTGGTGTTGTTCTAATTGTGATTCTAGTGTGTTTAGGTGTGGTGCATTCCTGTCAGTCTGTTTTGTGAGTTGTATTGCTGTCTGTATGATATGTTCTTGTTGTAGTCTGTCTTTATGTATGATGGATGCTAACTGTTGTATTCTATACCGTATTGTATTCTTTAGTAAATCCCAAATTTGTGTTATGTTGTCGGTGGGTGTACTATTAGTGTATGTTAGAATAAGTTGTGTCACATGTTGTAAATAACCTGTGTTTTGGAGTAAGGAGTTATTGAACTTCCAATGTGGTGTTCTTTTTGATGGCCTTGTGTTTGTAGTGTCTGTAGTGATATGTGTTAGTACTGCTTTGTGATCTGTGTATTGTAATGTCTCTTGTAGATGTTTTGTGTGTATTATGTGGTGTGTTGAAGGTGTGTATACTCTATCTAATCTGGCTGATCTATTGTAAGCCCTATTTTTGTGTGTTGTTGCAATGTTATTAGGGTGTCTGTATCGGAAAGCGTCTATTAAATTGTGAGTGTCTAGAGTATTCTTTAGTATATCCAGTTGATGTATTCCATTTCTGTCATTTCTCCTTAATTGTGTCTTGATTCGTGCTTTGCCTGCCCCTACGATATCCAAATCTGAGAGTACAAAATTGAAATCCCCTGCAAGGATAACATTTTGCCCTCTGTATGTTTGTATAAGTAAGGTGTCTAATTCTTGGTAAAAATTTGGTTGATGATTGTAATTAGGTGGTGCATGTATGTTCACTATGGTGTATGCATGTATAGTGTTTTCTACCTGTATTATGGAGATTCGTCCCTGGTTATCCGTGTGTGTTTTAATTATGTCCCACCTGTCTGATGTCTGCAGAATAGCTGTTCCTGACCCAATTTTGTGTGTGCCTAAACTAAAGCATGAATGTCTGAGGCCTAGCTGTGTGGTGATATGTTGTGCGAATGTTTTTGAACATATATTTGTTTCTTGTAGTAGTATAAAGTCTGGTTTGTGTTTGTTTATTAGTGTGATAATGTGTTGTAATTTTGTACGTATACCACAAATGTTTAAAGTAATAATAACTAAATCACTAGTCATTATAATTTAAGTAAAAACGAATGAAAGAGATATAATAAGTGTATAGAATCACACGTGAAGTTATTATCCGTGATGAGTACATTTAGGCGAGCAAGTCTGTAGCATCAAAAGTTTGTGTGAGAGGATCATCTTGATCCTCGTTCTTGTTACTTGTATCTGTGTCTACGAAGAGAGTGTCTGGTATGCTGTATGTGTCATCTTCGTCTTGTACTTGTGTATCCTCTTGTTGTTCTTGTTCAGTTTCCTTTGTCTTGCCTATAGTGGCTTTGACTTTTTCTTTCTTTGGCAGTGATAAGTCGTCTGTTTCTGTGTCGTCGCTGTGTTTTGACTGCAGTCTTCTGTTAGCCCATGTTCTCTTTTTTGGTTTGCTGACGACTTGAAAGCCGTCAGAGTCTTCATTCCTTGGACTGATGTCTTGTGTGTTATTTTCTTGTGTGTTATTTTCTTGTGTGTTGATTTGACTACTGAAGGTTTGTGTCAGTTCAATCTCTCCCTGTGGAGAGGTTTCTCTTTCGAGTGGTGGGAAATCTTCTTGGCTTTGAACACTTACTGCTGCTGCTATTGGTGTCGTCGATTGTCGTCGACTAGGGCATTTATTTGCCCAGTGGTTGTTTTGGCCACACGCTGGACAATTGGTCTTTCTCCCCGGCATCGTGATCAACACTCTGTGGTTATTGTTCGTAATACCGGGAGTGTAGATCCGTATATAATGGGGAACTTCCTTTGTTGGGTTGCAGAGCGCTCCCCACTTGCCAGCCCCATTCTTTATCCTAAAGACCTCAGCCTTGTCGTCTCCTGTAATACTGTGCACCAGTTTTTTAACTCCTTGAGGAGCAATCGTGACAGGTAGCCAGTGGATGGTCAGCCTGTCCCTTTCTTTGTCTAGATGTTGTAGTGATATGTCTATCCCTAGACTTGGTAGAGAAAACTTTTTGCCGTGTATCTTGTCATACACGGCTTTCTGAACCTCTGCTGACAGGTGAAAGTACCACCTAGTGGGAACTTCGAACCTATGCAGGTCGACGACTCCCCCAAAAGGTACACCTCCTGGACCAGTTAGGGCACTCATAATAAGTGCAGGTGTTGCTTTCGCAGCCGCCCCGGGGCCAGTTATGGAACACACTATCGTTCCTGACTGGTGAAGTAGCTGGACATCGTAGTCATTTATCGAGATCCCGACTTCAGTGATATTTCGAATACATATTGAAATTTGTTGTTTCAGGTAATAATTCCGGGGAAATATCCAGAATATCAAATCCAACGAATATCACCACAAAATCCGGAAAAAAAATTACACAATAACAGGTCTTACGATTTTAAAGTTTTATACGTTGTGAAGAAAGCGAAGTAGGTTTAAAGAGAGCCTTACTTTCATCACAGAATCTGCTGTTCCGATATACATATTATTTAAGGATATATATATATATATATATATATATATATATATATATATATATATATATATATATATATATATATATATATATATATATATATATATATTTAAATACTGATCTCTTTAATCAAATCTTTTCAAATCTCATTTAAATCTGTCTTCAAATTGTTGTCCACATAAAAACAATTCATGTAATAAAAAATTGGAACGATCCCTGACAGGGCTTGCAGGTACTGATTGATTGATTGATTGATCTAGGAACCAAGACCAAAGTTCCAAGACCAAAATTAGCAGGGTACTAATCAGAGAGTTGCTTTTTGCGGATGATGCTGCGATTACGACCCACTCTGAGGAAGAATTACAACATCTACTATCTGCATTCTCCAATGCTTGTTCTGAATTTGGTTTAACAATTAACAAAAAGAAGACACAGATTATGTCACAAGGTGCACATGGTGTACCATCAATCTTTATTGACGACGCCGAACTGGAGATAGTAGACCATTTTACATATCTTGGATCAGAGGTAAATAGCAAATTATCCCTCGATCAGGAAATCAACATCAGGATTGGCAAGGCAGCAACAACAATGAACATGTTAGCAAAAGAGTCTGGGAGAACAGGAAGCTTACTGCCAAAACAAAAGTCCTCGTCTACCAAGCCTGTGTCCTTAGTACTCTTCTTTATGGCAGTGAAACCTGGACAACTTACTCAGGCCAAGAGAAACGTTTAAACGGCTTTCATATGCGGTGTCTGCGAAGAATACTTGGTATTAAGTGGCAAGACAAAATCACAAATACTGAAGTATTGGAAAGATCAGGTTGTGTGACGGTGTATTCCATGCTCAGTCTTCGTAGACTTAGATGGATAGGACACGTTAGGAGGATGGATGATGGTAGAATACCAAAGGACATCTTTTTTGGTGAATTACAGACGGGTAGGAGATCTCAGGGTCGGCCTCTACTACGATACAAAGATGTGTGTAAGCGGGACATGATTGATACAGGCATTGATAATGCACAATGGGAGCACGTCGCCGCTGAACGTGTTGCATGGAGGGCAACTATCAGAAATGGAATAACGACAAAGGAGAAAATGATTGCAGATAAAGCACACACAGAGCGTGAGAGACGTAAGATGGTGCAAAATGGTGGAAATGACCATGTTTTCACATGCACCTACTGCGGGCAAACATTTGCAGCAAGAATTGGCCTTACCAGCCACACTCGCCACCGCCATGGATCGTAGTTATTGCCATATGACAGTTATTAAGCCTTTTTGAAGCACAATGTACCAAACTATCGTCTGTCAAGACGGAAAGGTGCCAATGATGATGATGATCTAGGAACCGACATCACAGCACTCGGGACATTCCCATAAGCGCTCCGTCCCCATCCTCAGCAACCAGCGAAGAGTTCCAACACTAATAGTTCCAGTAGCAATCTGATTATATGTCCGTCTCGCCTTTCGTCTGAGCGTACTGATGCATAATTAATGTTTTTGTTTGTTAAAAAATATTTCAATGTTGAAAATTAGTCTAATGCATCTTGAACGACGAAATTAAGAATCATTTCTGTCATCAATGTACACCGCGCACTGCCCATCAGAGATTGGGCTTATTCAAATGGTCCAGTACTGCCCCGTCGTTTAGTGGAGGGGCTTCTGTTCCGGTTCTGTAACGCTTGTTCTCTTGGCCTCCGGGCGAAGTTTTCCATTAATTCGGCAATGGCCACCAAGATTCTTGAAAAACGTTCAGTTGGCTCGACAAGTGACAAAACAAATCCTGCTAGTTCTCGGATTAGGTGCGCTATGTCTAATAAGATATTTCAAAATAATCTTTATCTAATGTCCGGCTGACGGGTCAAAAATATTGAATCTAACATACAACATTCAAACACCAGGCGTTCAACATGGATAATGAAGTCCGCTAAGGAAATATATTAAATTTTTTTTTTTTTTTTTTGAATTCACATAACATTATTTTATTTAAAAAAAAATATAAACAGTATGTAAGACTGGATGTGAAGTGCAATTATGATTATTTCCAACAGCCTGCGGGTGTAATTATTACAGTAATACATTAACTGTGCAGGTAAAACACTGTGCCTGTTTCATTTCTGACCAATGGCGATTTCAGTTAGTTTTTCTACTGGCTAACTAAATGCCAGTTGTTAAAAATAACATCAGTAACAGTAACAGAAAGGTTTGTACATATCAGGTTCAGCAGTTGTGTTGAAATCTGGACACAATTTAACACCACAGAAGGTTGAGGAAATATAACTGATGAGGTAAAGCAATCCAACATTATCCACTGTTAAAGAGAAACTAGAATATAATCATAATGAAGAACTGACATCACAGAACTTGAGACAAGTCCATAAGTACTCAGTCTCTCCCAGCACTGAAGAATATGGATGCTGATTGTTCCTGTTGTGAGTAAATTTGCTGCATGTTGGAACCGACCTCACATTGCAGTCAATATAACCTAAATGTATACTTGACTCCCAACTCCAATAGCCGTAATCGAGAATATTAATCAAGAGTTGCACATATCAGCTCTCTCATTTTCAAGCACTCCTGCATGACTTGGACAACAGATGTATACAAGTCTCTATGTGCGACAGCCACTCATGCCAAGACCATTCAAACCTTCAAACATGGACTCAGAATTAGAGACAATTTGTTTTGTAAACGAAGCATTGGAAAGTCATGTCAGCACAGCAGTAGCATCCAATCACATCATAGCCATCAATGCTGAACTTTCAGAAGCATGGACAGGGCATCAGTGAAATGCTGGCACCAGCTAGAATGAAGCAGTTTATTTATGAAAATGTGTACATACATCAGTCTACATGCGAAAGAACGTCATGATAATTAGTAGTATCAGATGACACTGATTTCCCCTTTACACCTAGCACAACAATTGTAAGTAAGATTATCATGACGAGTATTAGGGTGAAACCGACAGACTTGTAGATCAGCAGTTGCTTTTAGTGGAAGTAGCTTGGCAGAACCTGACTGCAAACTTCCTGGTGGCTCTGTTGGCCGTGACAGTACTTCATGGGCAAACTGTTCTGCCCGTGTAACTGAGTCTGCCCACATCGTTTCGTCAGTCTCTGCATCAATTTTCACAGCTACGTGTGCCGGCAACAGCCTGAACCTCATGGCTTCTGCAAGCTGTTGACAAGATCTTGACAAATCAAGGACATTGGTCGACTGTAGAGAGGAGGAGCGCTGAGCATTGAGAGGATCAAATGCGCTCTTCATCTGCTGCAGAATTCTGTGCACCTCCAACAAATTAGTTCGCAGTTCATGCCTTTCATTCAACATCTGCTGCAATGCATCTTGTGAATCATGACACTGAAGAGTGTAGAAAGCTCTGGCATTGCCCAGTTCCTCAATCATAACACGAGAAGCTAAATATTTGCTTCGCCACATGTCAGCTTGAATAGACACTTTGTCAAGATTCTCATATTCTTCTGACATCTTTTTGCTGAAGCCACCAAGGTCTAGGGACAGCTGCGCACGATCCATGCACAGTCTTTCAACTCGCTGACTCAAGTCATCTCCAACTGAGGCCACTAGGAGACGTTTCAGCTCTGAATTAACTTGTAGCTGAACTTCCAATTTTTTCTTCAGCTGATCTCTCTCATTTTCTAAATGTTTAAAGTGTGCATCACACGTACTCTGTTCTGAGACCAGATAAGGAGCGTCTCTCTGCACTGCTGTCAGAGGGAATGCTGCAGACTGGTTTCTTTCAGCCAGAGTTGCACATGCATTTACTGATGGCCGATTATACTGACTGGCTGACAAATTTTGCTGTAAAGGGGCACCATCTGATAAACTAACTGGAAGATTAGCTGAGATTCCATCAGTTGGAATATTCTGACTGTCACTTCTGTTTCGGTTGTAACATCTTCAGAGTAAGCGGTACGAGATACAGATATGAAAATCCTCCGTGTACACAGCCTCGCCTTTCCTCGCACCACTTCCACCATTGACGCCGGAAACAAGTCCGTCAATAACATACGGCGTTTACGTTGCCACCATCAGATTAAATTTATACGTTGTGAAGAGAAACCAGAGCTTTTACGAAAGGGGGTATGTTAACCCCAAACTTTAACCCCCAACCTGGTGGACCAGGTTCATTTACAATTATAAAATACTTTAAATGATTTGAGCTGTTGTCTTAAAACAACAAAACTTTCAAACAGCATACAGAAATAATAAATGTCTGTAAATATATGCTAATTGACAATCTTAGATTAGTTATATGTACTTAAACAAATGGAATATAAATTTGAGATATCATAGAAATATTTTTAATTATAATTATTTCCCTTACTTACTACACTATTCTTATGTCCCTTGTTATTTTATTCTTTAAAATCAGAAAAGCCCCAATTATACTTTGTGGCGCGCGTAGAGAATATGCTAGCTCCATAATTATATCTGAATTACCTGAATTATATAAGCCAATGGTAGATGCTTAGTGGCATGGTTTGTGAGATTAATTGTACGAAAATCTTCGCATTCAATTGCTCCTCGTCTTTTTGGTATAGAAATAAGGGAGACTTTATAAGCAAACGTTTGCTAGTAATGTACGGAATGATTTAGTTGAGAATCTAGGCTCCATTGGAAGATGAAAAGAAGGGGAAGAATATTATTTGTCGTTTTTACTTTGTTTTATATTGTCCATTAACTCTAAGATTACACCTGCCATCTATTAACTTGTTCGCCTTCTTTTCAGTAATTTACTTTGCTTATTTGATAGATGTCGTTCTTTTGGATTTCCCTTTGTTCGCCGATGCTTTGCGTCTATTTCTCCATGTCCATACAACTGGAGAGAGGAAGGTGGGGGAGGAAGATAATAATGACAGGATTTGCAATTTTTCTTGCTTTAAGGTCGACTGGGCTGATTGGTTAACTCAGCTCAAATGGTTACAAGGAAATGTTCTGACAAATAAAGGCGGCTTTAACTTTATATCATATTAACTTTACAAGACATTGTAGCCTACCACGCATGTCGTAAGAGGCGACTAAGAAGGCTTGGTGGTTCCGTCGCCCTGCTACTGAGTGAGTGCGTGGCGCGACACTGTGAGCTGTGAGTTTCGTGTGAAATGCTTTTGAATCTGCCCGAGGTTTTTTGGAACGTGACTGGATGTTCGGAGTGATGGCAGGTGGCTATGTCCCAGAGTTGACCGGTTTTTGCCTTATGCAGAAATGCGTGGCTGCTGGGCTTCTGGTTGACTGCCACTGCCATCCACGATGAACTGTATTTCATGCGTGGACTGTGTGGGTGAACATCTAGGAAACATCCAGATGGGAAAATGACTGCCGATTCCATCAGAGATGAACAGGATGTTTCGTGGGGGACTGGTGTGTTGACATTCTGGTGGCAGCATTACGCACAGTGTATCTGTGCGGGCTGTTGTTTGTCGAGACTCCTGTCTTTTCCACTTTTCACATTAGGCAGTGGGGAGCGTTTTGTGTGATATTTACTGGCACAGGAACGAAGCATAATGGGGACGACCCGTTGCTGTGAAGTTGGAACTGCGACTAACTAACTAACTAACAAAGACGGCCGGCTTGATATTGACCACATCCCCCATCGAGTGCCTCCTTTTGGTCTATACAAACCGGGGACTAACACCATATACTCCATTGGCACCTTTCCGTCTTGACAGACGATAGTTTTTTACATTGTGCTTCAAAAAGGCTTAATAACTACGATCCATGGCGGTGGCGAGTGTGGCTGGTAAGGCCAATTCTTGCTGCAAATGTTTGCCCACAGTAGGTGCATGTGAAAACATGGTCATTTCCACCATTTTGCACCATCTTACGTCTCTAACGCTCTGTGTGTGCTTTATCTGCAATCATTTTCTCCTTTGTCTTTATTCCATTTCTGATAGTTGCCCTCCATGCAACACGTTCAGCGGAGACGTGCTCCCAATGTGCATTATCAATGCCTGTATCAATCATGTCCTGCTTGCACACATCTTTGTATCGTAGTAGAGGCCGACCCTGAGATCTCCTACTCGTCTGTAATTCACCAAAAAAGATGCCCTTTGGTATTCTACCATCATCCATCCTCCTAACGTGTCCTATCCATCTAAGTCTACGAAGACTGAGCATGGAATACACCGTCACACAACCTGATCTTTCCAATACTTCAGTATTTGTGATTTTGTCTTGCCACTTAATACCAAGTATTCTTCGCAGACACCGCATATGAAAGCTGTTTAAACGTTTCTCTTGGCGTGAGTAAGTTGTCCAGGTTTCACTGCCATAAAGAAGAGTACTAAGGACACAGGCTTGGTAGACGAGGACTTTTGTTTTGGCAGTAAGCTTCCTGTTCTCCCAGACTCTTTTTCTTAATCTGTTCATTGTTGTTGCTACCTTGCCAATCCTGATGTTGATTTCCTGATGAGGGATAATTTGCTAGTTACCTCTGATCCTAGATATGTAAAATGGTCTACTATCTCCAGTTCGGCGTCGTCAATAAAGATTGATGGTACACCATGTGCACCTTGTAACATAATCTGTGTCTTCTTTTTGTTAATTGTTAAACCAAATTCAGAACAAGCACTGGAGAATGCAGATAGTAGATGTTGTAATTCTTCCTCAGAGTGGGTCGTAATCACAGCATCATCCGCAAAAAGTAACTCTCTGATTAGTACCCTGCTAATTTTGGTCTTGGCCTTCAATCTCTGAGCATTATAGAGGCCACCATCTGAGCGTGAGTGAATGTATATACCGTCATCCTGATCACGAAAGGCATATTTCAGTAGAAGTGAAAAGTATATCCCAAAGAGGGTGGGGACTAGTACACAACCTTGCTTAACTCCACTCTTGATTTCAAACTCTTCTGAAGTTGAGCCATCAAACTTGATTATACCCTTCATGCCTGTGTGGAACGATTCCACAATGGACAGAAGAGTTGGTGGGCAGCCAATCTTTCTTAGTGCTTTGAACAGACCCTCACGACTGACCAAATCGAATGCCTTTGTGAGGTCGATGAATGCAATAAACAGTGGCTGATTTTGTTCCCGGCATTTTTCTTGCATCTGTCGCAATGAGAATATCATATCAATGGTAGACCGGTTCTGAGGGAAGCCGCACTGTGATTCGGGGTAGACTTGATCTCCCAGGACTTGAAGTCTGTGCAGGACAATTCTGGCAAATACTTTCCCAACAATACACAGAAGAGAGATACCCCTATAATTGTTACAGTCGCTCCGATCTCCCTTGTTCTTGTACAGCGTTATGATGTTTGAATCTTTGAAATCCTGTGGGACTTGTCCTTCTCGCCAGCATAGCTCTATTAGCTGGTGGATCTGTAGAGCGAGTGTGTCTTGCCCACTCCTGATCACCTCTATTGGAATCCCATCCTTACCTGGAGCCTTGCCAGATGCAAGCTCATTTATAGCACACTTAACTTCTGTTATAGTGGAAAGTGTGTCCAGGTGGTCTAGAGTTGGCAGGGCCTCTATAACGTTAAGGGCATCATCCGCTAGCTTGGTCTCACTTGAGTAAAGCTCTAAATAGTGCTCGACCCATCTATCCATCTGCTGTTTCTTATCAGTGATGATTTCTCCAGTCAAGGTTTTCAGCAGTGCACTTCTATTGATCATTGGACCACAGGCTTTCTTTATCCCTTCATACATGCTTCTGATGTTTCCCTTATCACTTGCGATTTGAATGGACTCACATAACTTGATCCAATAGTCATTCGCACACTGCCTGGCAGACTTTTGTACATCCTTCCTCGCTTGCTTCAGCTTACTCAGAGTGTTACGCGTTGGTCTTTCCTTGTTTCTTAAGAGAGCTATCTTCTTTTTATCAATCAAGGGCTGCAGTATCTGGCTGTTTGCCGCAAACCAGTCCTGCCTCTTATGATCCACAGTGCCGTAAACCCCTACCGCTGTTTTATAAAGTTTCCTTAAGTTTACTCCATTTATCATTTACTATACAATTTTCTGATGTATCATTGAAAGTGTCTTCAAGTTGCTGTTAAAATTCAAAGCACTTTCCAGGATCGTGAGTGTTAGTAATATTAATCCTGGGGCTAGACTTGTGTTTAGCTGTGTAGATTCGCTTTGGTCTCAGTCTAACCCTTGCAACAACCAAAGAATGACCTGTATCACAGTCAGCACTGTGGTAACTTCGAGTTAATGATGTATGGTTCAGATGTTGTCTCCGTGTGATAATGATGTCCAGCTGATGCCAATGGCTGGATCTTGGATGTTTCCATGTGACCTTATGCATCTCTTTTGTTTTAAAAAAGGAGTTTGTAATACATAGGTCATTTCTAGTGCAATGCTCCAGCAGCCTTTGCCCATTTTCATTCATGCGACCGATGTTGTATTTTCCAAGGCACACTGGCCATGAACTCGAGTCCTTGCCCACACGAGCATTGGAATCACCGAGCATATAAATGTAGTCGGATTTTGGAACTGCCTTGATCACGGAGTCTAACTCTTCATAGAATAGAACGAATCCTTCACATCATCAGAGGAATCGAGTGTCGGTGCTATGCAGTGAGAATGGTGGCAAATCCACAAGAGGTTGCCAAGCGCAGTGATAATAATCTTGCATTACCTCCAGCTGGGATATCAATCATTCCCAGTAGCGAATTCTTCAATGCAAAGCCCACACCATGTTGCCTTTTTTCTGCCTGCCCTTTTCCCTTCCAAAAAAAAGGTGTCATTGTTTTCCCTGAGTGACCCTTCCTCAGCAAGGCGAGTCTCCTGCAGGCCAGCAATATCAATGTTAAGACGAATGAGTTCAGCATCAATCACAGCCGTTTTTCTCACATCGTCAATATTTGTCAAGTCAGTGGAAAATCCTGGACACATGGTTCTCACGTTCCAGGTTGCAAGCCGTAGCTTGAGGTTTCCATTCTTTTTATTAGTACCTGGTGCATTGGTTTTACAGCCTGCGATTCAGATTTTGTCCTAGCCCCAAGCTCCCATTGAAGCAGGCAGGCTGTGGCGGATCAGCACCCAATTGGCTGGGGGGTGCCCAGCTTGAGGCGGGCGGTAGCTGATCAGTGACACCTGTAGGTGTCTCCCACCATCAGAGGCAACGCGTGGCGCCCCATGTCTACGCCAACTGACAAGGACTTATAACCCGTAACAGTTGCCTCTGTAACAGAAGTAGAGTATTAGTATTTGGTGGGAAAAGGCTACAGCACGATTGAGCATCGGGAGAGAATGGGAGGAGAGATGCTCAAGTCGTGACGTAGTGGGTTGTTACGGGGGCAGTCAACATCAGGGCCTGAAACTGAAAGGACGCCATGTTTATAGAAGTTGTCATACTATGGAAATAAACCTTATTTATACCAAAGCCAACAGTCCTTGTTAGTCCTTCACACTGTTATAGGACTAATTTTGGTGCCAAAGACCGAGGATTCGAGCCTGGTACAACGCGGAGTCTTAAAATGCTGTCTAATGTATAACATCGCGGAATCGAAAAACGATGTCTACTGTATAATACATCGAAGTAGCTCAAAAAGGTGTGAAGATCCTTGCTCCGTTTATGTCGATCGCCAAAGACAGAATTACGGCACGGTTCTAAACAAGTATTGAACATAAACAAAGTGCAGTTGGAAAAATGGCCAATAACTTATCTGTGAGAAGTACAGCAACCAAAAGCCCGACCAGGGGTGGTTGTCTGTAAGTCTTTTTCAAGACTTGCTATCAAAATTTAATTGGCGTCAGGAGAAGAGTGAAAACCAACTTGCCATAACGGGTTGCAGCGCCTGCGATTGTCATCAACTGTAAACACCATCCTGGCGACTCCTCTTATCCATTCATCTAACGGATGTGTCAGGAGTTTTGCTGAAGGTCAAGTCAGTTTAATCGTTATATCGAGCGAGCGGGAGTTTTGCTTAAGGTCAAGCCAGTTAATCGTTGTCTTGAGCGAGCAAGAGTTTGCTGAAGGTCAATACAGTCTGATCGTTGTTGCAAGTGAGCAAGAATTTTTTAACAGCACAATCAAGACAGCAGCTAAATACCTCATTCCTTCATGGATTGGCCCATGTTTTGTGACGTGTCAGACTATCTCGGGGCTCCACTCAAATGAGAGCCGCTCGCTAATCCTTTTGGACTCTGTTGCATGTGAGTCGTTCTCAAGACGTCGCTTTGATGTGCCCTGTCATCGGGTGAAAAGAAGGTTCAAGGCTGGTAGGGACCCAACCAGGGGTTGAAGTTACTGAGACGTGGAGAAGAAGAAACTCCCTAACTACCTGATGATACCTGAAACGTGATCGATTGGAGGAGCATTTCAACTGGTACAGACTCTTGGCGTTTGAATTTAACCTGACGGCGAAGAATACGTCTTGCTTGGATCGGGAAACAAGAGTAGGGTAATATGTAAACCTGTTAGCTGATCGAACTGTTCTTGGTGTAGATGTGATTAGTATTTCTTAAATTAGCAAGTTACAAATGTGAAGTTGTTTGCTTGGTCTGTATAATAATATTTCAGCATGGCGGAACAAGACTCCTTAGCACAAGTTTTGACGGGGGTAGGAACAGCGGTAGGTAGACTTAATACAGTAATAAAACAACAGGGAATGGCAACCGAAATTGTTAAGTTTAGTGTACAGGCCAGAGAGTTTAAGAAATGGATCACTTCCATGGAAAAATATGCGTATTTGGTCTCGGCAACAGATGAAGAGAAAATGAGACTTGCGTATCAGACGGCAACAGAACCGGTTTCGGATCATATAAGAAGAAAGTTAGAGGCTAGAGTAGATGAGACATGGGAACAATTCAAGGAAGACCTAGCACGTAAGTACGCGGAAATAACGGATCCACAACATGCATTTTCGGTGTTGAGACAGGCTAAACAAAACAACGGAGAGACGGTACAATTGTTCAGCGATAGGTTGATTAACCTGGCTGAAGAGGCATTCTTAGGACAGAATGTACGAGGAGAAGAGGTGGAGAGGATGTTAGTCGGAATTTTTGTAGATGGCATAAAATCCGATGGTTTGAAGTTTAAGCTGATGAGGGAAAACCCTGAGAGGTTATCACAGGCGGTAGATATCGCGGTACAAGAAGAAAATTTGAGACGTAGATTTAGATTGAGAACATGACGAGAAATAGGAACTAGTCGAGAAGATAGAGTTGAGGAGCCTATGGAAATAGGACAAACAAGGTTCGGATGGAGTAGGAGAGGAGGTATACAGACGTTGCAAGGTAGTAATAGAAATACTTATGATGAAAGAAGACAAATGAGGTATCCTACAAGTGAGACGGTAGGTAAAACAAACAACACAAATAGAGTCTGTTGGTTTTGTGGTCAACGCGGACATGTGTTTCGTTTTTGTGGAAATAGGCGTGTCCAGTCGAATATACAAAGTAGAAGTGGCAATAGCAGATTAAATAGGAATGTGGAAGATAGACACAGAAATTTTACAGGTACAAGAACGCAGGAAAACCGCCACCCTACCTATTAGACAGGACCTATGGTAGGAGGGTAAATAACAAGGTCCCAAGATGTAAAGAATATTTTAATAACAGATATAACAAGACGAGTAGAGAATGCTCTCAATTAGATGAAATCAAACAGTTTACAGTGAAGACAACAGATCATAGTTCGTGTATAATAGAAATAGGAAAATATAGAGTTCGTACATTAATTGATTCAGGAGCTCAGGTTAGTGTAATTAAAGAAAGTTTTTTATATAAAATAATGAGAAATTGTAGAATATTTAAGAGTCATAATAATCTTCACTCTGTTACAGGACAGAATTTACAAGTAGTTGGACAAACAATGATCAATTTTAAATTAGGAGGGATCAACGTAAGACATCTTTTTCATGTAGTGAAAGATTTAAATAGAAACATGCTGATAGGAAGACATTTTTTAATAAAAAATGGAGTAAGACTTTTCTTTGATTTACATAAATTAAAATTCAAGGACGTCTATGTAGATATGGAAGAAGACATGCATATATCAGCACTAGTTAGAGTTAAAATGTCCACGACGTTAAAACCACAGTCGGTTAATTTGATACAAGCAAAGCTGAAGAGAAACCCATATTATGTGGCAGGAAACACAGTCAGAATCACTGAGTTGCAAGAGGAAGTAATTGATGAGCCTGGTTTGGAAGTTCCGGATGGAATAATAGCATTGGATAAACACTTAACCTTTCCAGTGATGATTATCAACAACACAGGTAGAGAAATCAAATTATACAGAGGATGTGTAATAACCAAACTAGAACATAACATTAGTGACATATTGGCAACGGATAGAGCAGAAATGTCGGGAACAAGTTATTCAGAAACTTCTAGTGAAAGAGTTAATAACAGACGCGGACGCGGAAGAAGAGGGAACGTACAAATGGATGAATTGATCCATCCATCCAGAAGAAATACAGCCCAAATACATTCACTAGACAAAATGACAAGGGAACAAGAATTGTTGGCACAGTTAGAAGCTCCGCCAGAAAATAAGGAAGTATTAGAACAATTTATAGAAGAAAATCAGGATGTATTTGCAATTAATGATTTGTAATTGGGTAAGACAAGAACAGTTACAATGGAAATAGATACGGGAGACCATCCACCAATTAGTTTAAAACCATATAGAACTCCATTAAGAAATAGAGAAATCGTGGAAAAGGCAATAGAAGATATGTTGAAAGCAGGGATAATAACAAGGTCGAAATCAGAATGGTCATCTCCGGTCGTCATCGTGGCCAAACCTGATGGTTCGAGTCGCTTCTGCTGCGACTACAGGGCGTTGAACAAAATCACTAAGAATGTAGCGTACCCACTAACGGTAATTGATGATATTTTGGGGCTGCTTAATGGTTCTACATTCTTCACGACGTTAGACGCAAGGTCAGGATTCTGGTGTATCCCGATGTCGGAAGACGCTCAAAAGAAGAGTGCTTTTTGTACTCATATGGGTTCTTACGAAATCTTACGAATGCCATTCGGGGTCAAAACTGCGCCGTCTCACTACATGTTCTTAATAAATGAAGTATTAGAAGGTATGCAAAAGTTTGCCTTAGCCTATATAGACGATATTCTGATTTTTACGGCTGGAGATGTGGATGATCATTTAAAACATATTAGATTAGTATTCGATAGATTAAGAGTACATGACGTTAAATTAAAGCTTAGTAAATGCCAGTTTTTAAAGACAGAAACAAAATATTTGGGTTATATTATAAATAGAGACGGAATTAAACCAGACCAGGACAAGATAAAGGTTATTAAAGAGTTACCTCCTCCAACTAACGTAAAGGAAGTGCGTGCGTTTATAGGAACCTGTGCGTATTATAGGCGGTTTGTCCCAGCGTTTTCAAAGATAGCAGAACCTATTACAAATTTAACGGGCAAATACGCTAGATTTAAGTGGGATGATGAGTGTCAAAAAGCGTTCGAGTTCTTAAAAAACAGTTTAACACTGGTACCACTATTGACGCATCCAGACTTGAACAAACAGTTAATATTATATACAGATGCTTCGGACAATGCAATAGGAGCATGTTTGGTTCAACCATATGAAGGAAAAGAGTCTGGAATACCAGGGGTTAAAAATGAAAGGCCAATTTATTTCTTGTCTCATAAACTTAGTAAATCTCAACGCAAATGGACGACTATTGAGAAGGAGGCTTATGCTATACACTACGCTCTTCAGAAACTAGATTACTACTTACATAATGCAAATTTTGTTATTAGAACTGACCATATGCCTTTAAAGTCTCTTTTAGAAGCTCCAGTGCAGAACATGAAGATACAGACCTGGGCATTGAATCTACAGGGATACAATACGAAAATTGAATACATTCCGGGTAAGAATAACACATGTGCTGATTTATTGTCTAGGATACCGTACCCACAGTCATCAGGAGACACAGAAGATGAAGCTGAACCAGAGATAGACGACCGAAACTGGCAAGTCAATATATTAGATTCGGCCATAATAAATAGAGAAGAATTTGAGAGTTTACCATCGGATCAAGAGTCTGAATATAGAGCAGAAGACCCACATTTAGCACAATTTAATATGAAAGAAGAACAAGAATTGGATCCAAAAGTCTTACAAATAAAACAAAAATTAAGAGAAACGGAAGAGAACAAATATAAGAAGAATTATTTGGTTTTACAAGAGGATGGACAGTTATACTATATGTGTGAAAGGAACGAACAGCTAAGGAAATATATTCCAAAACATTTGGAAAATGAACTTTTAAAAGCATATCACAATGAGAATGGACATCTCGGTCGTGATAAATTGGTGAAAGCACTTACGAGCAAATATTATTGGCCAAACTTGTTTAAATCTGCTTGCAAATATGTAGATACGTGTGAAAAATGCAGGTTAAGGAATATGAAAACAATTAAGTGTCCCTTACAAGATACAGATATTCCTCAGTTCCCAATGCAAAAGATTAGTTTAGCTATATCAGGTCCACACCCTAGAACATTGTCAGGAAACGTGTATTTAATTCATATAGTAGACGTCTACAGTCTTTGGCCGGAAATTTATGCAATTCCAGATAAGAGCGCAGATACTGTCATTAATATTTTTTTACAAGAGTTCGTACCAAGATTTAGTTGCCCACAAACTATACTTACGGATAATGGTAGAGAGTTTGTAAATAAAAAATTCGAAAAGTTATTAAAAGATTTGAATATAAATCATATAAAGACCTCATATTATAGACCTTCTTCAAATGCTAAGAACGAGCGTCAACATAGGACGTTATACGACGTTATAGCAAAGATTGTTGATGAACATGAAAAAGATTGGGATCTATTCTTAGGACCTGCCCTTAGCGCTATTCGCACAAATCAAAATGAGAGCACGGGGTTTTCACCGTTCTATTTAATACACGGGAGAGAACCAATACTACCTATAGATAATCTATTAAAACCAAGACGGAAATATATGGGGGAAGACTTTCAAGAGACCATAATACAAGAAATGCATAAAGCACACGTAAGATTAAAGAATAATATAATTAAAGCTAGGGAAAGACAGAAAAAGTACAAAAATGTAAATACAAAGTTACAGGAGTTTAAAGTAGGTGATAGAGTTTATTACAAGAAGCATAGAAGAAACTCTAAGTTTGATGCTCGTTGGATTCCAGGTTATTACGTTTTAGAAAAGCTAGGAAATGTATCGTATAGTATCAAGAACCAGGTCACGGGACATAAAGCAAGGGCACACGTAGAGCACTTAAGAAGAGATGAGGATGAGAAGAAAAATAATAATTATAATAATAATTATTATTCAGACACCGGATACTTAGATGAACAAGTCGTCAGAGGAGCTACAGTAACCCCAACTTTTAGAAAAGATCCAGCACAAAATCAGTTACTAGCAACTCCAGGTTATGAAGATACTCAAGAACAGACGATACCGAAAATAATAGAAGAAGAAAAGGTGAATGAAAGTCATTATGATAGTATGGAAGAGAAAATAGGTGCTCCATTTAAGAATACTAGACAAACAACGAAAAGAAGAATGGATAAACAAAGAGATAGAGAAGTGAAAAGACAGAGGAGAATTAGAGATTATTCAACAAGCGGCGAAGATATGCCTCTACTAGAAAGGTCCTTAAGAAATAGTGATAGACAAATTAGATGGGATATTGAACAGAAGAGATTAGCGGCTGCTAACGAGAGACATACAGACGAAGAAGAAGAAATGGATGAAAAGTCAGAATCAATTAGTAGTATGGAAGAAACTAATAAGTTGTACGAGGAAGAAGATATTGATGTAGAATTAGCACTTATTCAAAGAAACTTGGAGTTATTGAAGAAGTGGAAACGTAGGAGGTAGATAGATAGAGAATACTGCAGATAGCAAGTTATAAGTTTCAGGATTTGGAAATGAAAGTAGGGCTTGAAAAAGGCTTCTATGGAAACTTTTTATAAATGGTTTTGAGGAGTGGTTAAGCAGTGATAGAATTGCTGGTTGATTTTATGTTTTTACTTCTTGACTTTTCGTAGATTGGACAAATTAGGTATCGGTACAGTAGGTGGATGTACTCTATAGCAAATAGTTTTTTTTTATTGGTGCTAGAAATGCCGTGTTTAACGGTAATGATTAAGAAGTTATAGTGATGTTTGGTCCAAGGGAAATAATTGGCAGGCCGAGCCACAAGTTAATTGATAAGTAGATGATGGCTGGTACATTGAGTTGACATTGGAATAGTCGCCACATTAGTAGTAGATAAAATGAGTTGACCTGTAGTTTACAGTGCTTACTTAAGATGATATTCCGGATGTGATGATGTGTTAGGAGTTAAGCTAGAAAAAGATAGAAAGTTGTGAGGGGAGAGAATCAATGATGGTACGGTCAGTGTTGTTTATTGATTTTGTGTGTGTAGAGAGAACAAATATTGTTCTAAGTTAGGATATTGGTCTATAAATAACAGATATATATACTGGGCAGTGACTTGTTGTGTTTTCACGATTATAAAAATTGAAGGAATTATAAGAGTAAATATGAGTTACATTGAATCGTACAGGAGGCCAATGTGGATGGGCCACTGTACGTAGTTAATTTGAAGGGAGCTATATTCTTTTGAAAACCTTCTCTTTAGCGAGAAGACATTTGTTTTATTGAATCTGAGTTTCTATGCCGCATATATAATATGTTTTTTTTTAACTTGATTTGGTCTTGTAAAATGATTGTTGTTATTTGATTAATTGATTTAGAATAGGATTATTGTGTTCCTAGTATTTTGAATACAAACTATTGGTCCGTAAAAGTGTCCAATAGTGATAGGTAGTAATAGAATATTTTATTCTGATTTGATAAAATGCATGTTATGTCATTTTAAAATGTGTTTTTCTTTGGATAATTTAGGGGGAATGACGTCTTATTTTGATTTTGTTTCGCTTAAATGACTGGATTTGTATATTAAGTTACATTGTTAATGAATAGGTTATATTCGATTTAGTTAAGTAAGTTTAATTTTCAATTACATGGGGCTTTGTTTAAGGCCTTTCGTTCAGAAAAGAGTTAATAAAACTACTGAGGGATAATATAGAGACATATTCTCTTTGTGAATATTAAGTTGCTTGAAGAGGTTCTTATAGATATGAACTGTTAGTAAAATAGGAGTAGTGTATATGAAGATATAAGCTTGGGGGAAAGACTGTGAATGGCAGCATATAAGTGGGGATATATATATAGCTGGACAAAGAAGCAGATCATGGGATGTATGGGGGAAAGATATAGGAGCTGTGAAAAACCAGCGTTAATTATATTAAAAATATTCATAGAATATGAACATGGGCTCGTGGTTAAAGAGAAGATAACGAAAAATAGACAAGATTGTGGATGGCAATATAAATGTTGAATATATAAGTGTATGTCAAAGTGATTTATAGAGAACAAAGATCTATTTTTGCCTAGCTATGCAGCAACATCGTTACGGCACCCGGCGGACAAGAGTTGTCGGCGGGCAAGATTGCTACCTGACACGCGACCAGCGGTCAGGCTGACGACAGACGCACGCAAGCCACGTGACCCCACCAGAGGCAGTGGGCAGTGTGCGTGATAGCTCAGACCGAGCTGGGACAGGAGACTGGAAGGATATGTGTGACGAGAGCAAGGCGTTTGTGTGAATCTCCGTGGTTGAAAGCCGAACGACTGATATCTTGAGCGTCAGACCTATGAGCTGTATTGTGGTTGTGAGTTATATATTGTAGATCGTTGTAATTATCGTTCTGTATTTAATGTGGCAATAAATCCATAGAACTTGTGTTGCTGTGTCTTACGTCGAATCACGTTATACTTGTACTGTCTCACACGTGTTAGCCAACGAGCCGAATATAAGATCCTGACATGTGTGGACGTGGGTTGCTCGTCTTTGTTTAAGAACCTAATATATTTAGACGTGTGCTGCTCGTCTTTGTTATTTAAAACTATAATTCTTGTACGTGTAAAATTTGTCAAGGTTATAGTGATGTACTTGTGATCGGAAAAGTCTCAGTGTGATCCATTAATACATTGTTTAAATATGTTTAAAACTATTAGTAAATGTGCAATACATATTGTTTGATCCTGTAAACGTGTAAAACATTTGTGATTTGTGAAACTTGTCACCGTTTGACCTTGTCAACATTGTGATTGTGTCGCCATTTTGACCTTGTCGCCATCTTGTAAACTTGATGTCTATGTCCTTACTGAATGTCATCTTGATGTAAGTGATGTGTCATCAAGGTTATTGAGTGTTCAAATACAGATAGATTGTTTGTGTGTATTGAGTTTGTGGAACGCAAAGAGTTTTGGAAAGAGTGTAATTTCTGTTGAAAGAAACACTGTTGACGACAAATTTACGACATACAATTACACTCGACGCCATCCAAACCAAATCAACACTTAGTGACTTGCAGGCACACACCAACAAATAGACACTAACTTATTTCTCTCCAAAAACAAAGCAGGTTTTTTGCGTACCATCCATAACCTTGCCGTAGAGGTCATTTGTGGTTCCAAAGTAACTACCCTACAGTTTTCCTAGCCGATTGTCCAACCATTCGTCACCGTATCCAAGGGCACTTGAGTATATTTTTCTTTACTCTAACTTTACGTATGCATTAGTGGGCACGCATCGTATAGTCAAATCAATTGTAAATTGTTTTTCTACTAACCATTTACAACATATTTTGTGTAGTTGATTTTCATTGACGTATTTTCTCCATCATGTCGTCATTATTTGATTTCATCGATATGGGGTTAAAATTAAAGTTACAAGGTGATGAATTAACAAAATGGAGTGAGAATAAATACGCAGAATACCTACTTGTTCAGGAAAAAGCTGCTGAACGCGATGAAAGGGCAGCAGAACGAGCTGCCAAGCAAGCAGAGGCAGAAACAGCCTTGAAACAGGCAGAGATTGAAAAAGCTGCCAAGCAAATAGAGGCAGAAACAGCTCTAAAGCAAGCAGAAATAGCAGCTCAGAGTAAGAGGGAAGAACTAGAATTACAGTTGAAAATGAAACAACTTGACACCGAGACTGCAATAAATAAAGAGTCAAAGAAATCTGAAAGACTGGAAAAAGAAAACCAGTATAAGAAGTATCAAGGTATCGTTCGTAACTATACCTCGGGTGACTGCATAGCAGCCTTTACCCAAAATTTTGAGACGTTAATGGAACATTACCAAGTTCCACTTTCGGAATGGAATATTCTATATATGAGGAGTCTATCTGGGGAACCTCTTAAAGTTATTGAAACCATCCCCAAAGACCTCAGGAAAGAGTACCATTATATTAAATCTAAAATAATGGCACATTTCATGTTAGACGAGGCAGGTTACAGAGAACAATTCAGTAAACTGAGTCCAAAATCAACTCAAACGTTCTCTGACTACCTCTGTTTAGTCCGAGACATTTTCAGCAAATGGACTTCATCAGCCAAAATTAACAAAAATTATGATAAATTAGAAGATCTCATCATTCGAGATAAAGTCATTTCTTCTATCCCATCATCTTTTTCTAAGTTCTTACAGAAGAATGAATGCACAAGTGTGGAAGAAATGGAAAGACGTGGGTCGGCCTATTATACGGCCAATAAACAGTGCTTTGCCACTGAAGCTACTGACAGTAACTGGGTAGCAGCAGCCAACTATGAGAAAAACTATAGTAGGCAAAAACCATACAGGCCTACCTCTGAAAAATTTAGACATTGTATTCACTGTAAAATGTCTCACCATTTGAACGAGATGTGCGATAAAAACCCAGGGTACCAAACATACTTGCAAAATATGGTAAACAGACAAGACAGAGAACGTAAATCGTTCAAAAGTTTACGTAAATGTTTTCTCTGCAAGGCTTACGGTCACCATCGCATGGATTGTAGAGGCAGGCATATGACCAGCAAAGCCAATGCCGCCTTGTTCGATAGCTCAGCGTCAGAAGACGAAAATCCAGAAAAACATCCTGTACATGCAGCACAGGCTTGTGATGTATTTAGTGCCAACACATGCACTGTCTGTAATACCTTCTTTGAAAATGGTATCTTAACATGCGGGCACGCCATCCCTATTGCCAATGAGGAAGCTAACTTGGTAATAGACTCAAAAGGCAGATTAGACATCTATCACGGGTATGTTAATGGCAAGTTTGCTACAGTACTTCGCGACACCGGGAGTACACTTATTGGCCTGAAAACAACATTCATAACGCCTACAGACTACACAGGCAGACACATCACATGTAGAACATTTTCAGGCAATATTGAAAAATATCCACTAGCTTGGGCATACATTGAAACACCATTCCTCACCGGGAAAGTAAAGGTCGCAGCACTTACAAACCCAGTGTGCGATATAATCATAGGAAATTTACCTGAGGTGAATGACAAACCTCATAACCATGACATAACATCACTATGTATTAATGATAACACATCACCACCAAATGTCATTGAAAATGTCATATCACCTATTGAATGTATGTTAGCTAATGCAGCACTAAGTTCTCATCACAATCATTGACGATATCATTCCATCATCATCTGATGTCATTGAGTGTGTGAACGCAGTAACAAGAGCTACTGCTAGAGTGCAAGAGGAAAGTAACCAAACTGAGGCTATTCAAATGCTTAGCCCAGAATTACCACCTAGTGACTCTATGAAGGAAACATTCATAACAGCTCAAAAAGCTGATCCTTCACTGTCAAAGTATTTTGACCTGATCGGCAAAAAGGCAAGAGTAACCAAAAATGCGAAATGGCATTTTGCTTTACACAATGATATACTCACCAGGTATTACACCAGAGGTGACATTACAACAAAGCAAACTGTTTTGCCAACTACTTATCGCAAGCAAGCTTTACATCTTGCGCACGATATACCTTTTGCAGGTCATATGGCATATGTTAAAACCAGGTCAAGACTTTTGACACAGTTTCATTGGCCAAAATTTTGCAATGACATAAGAACATATTGCAGAAATTGTGATACATGCCAGAAACTAGTAAAAAAAGGTAAACACCCACAGGCAAGGTTACAAGTCACTGACTTAGCCAGTCGACCTTTTGAAAAATTATCAGTTGACATTGTGGGCCCTCTTAGTCATACAACTACTAGAGGGAATAAATATATCCTAACTTTAATTGATCAATGTAGTCGCTGGCCAGAAGCTATTCCGCTAAAGAACATTACTGCCAACGACATCATGGAAGTGTTCTTCCATATTTTCTCCCGAATTGGGTTTCCAGATACTATCCAGTCTGATAGAGGCACTCAGTTTATTGCCGCATCCACCCAAGCTTTCACTAAAATGTTAGGAGTGAAGCAAGTCTTCAATACCCCCTATCATCCTCACTCGAGCGGGATTATAGAAAAGCTTAATGGGGATCTGAAGCACATGCTTGCCAAAGTAACTCAAGATCACCCCAATAACTGGGATGTATACTTACCAGCTGTTCTCTTTGCTTATCGCGAGGTACCACATTCTAGCACCGGTTTCTCTCCTTTTGAACTCATCTATGGTGCCAAACCACGAGGCCCATTAACAATTTATCACCAAATGTTAACTGATTCCACTCCAGTACTGAAACCCATATCATCATTTGTGTATGTAACATCATTGCGTGAAAGGATAATTAAATCATGTGAAATTGCTAAAAATGCACTAAAACTATCTGGTGCTACTTACAGACAGTACGCAGACAAAGGTAACAGGACTATAACATTGACACCTGGACAGGATGTTCTACTACTACTACCTAGTGACAGACAGCTACTGACGGATTCTTGGCAGGGACCATTTAAAGTGACAAGACAAATCTCACCCGTAGACTACGAGATCCTAATAAAAGACAAACACAAAATATTTCACATAAATATGCTAAGACCATACCACAACAGAGACAACGAACAAGACGATACGACAGCTTGCACCGTGATAATAGATCACGAAGATGACGATTCTAGCGACGAGATTCCAACACCTACATTAGACACGACAAACTGCTTGAAGGAGATCAAAATCAATCCAAACTTAAGTCAAGCAGAGACAAACAGTTGCAAACAGTTGATACAGCAATACAACACCATCTTTTCAGACAACCCAGGACAAACAGAATTAGTACAGCATCACATCACACTCACATCAAACACACCCATAAGATGCAGACCATACACCATACCATTACATTACAAGGAACAACTACATCAGGAAATCATCAACTTAGAAAAAAAACAACATCATCAGACGATCCCTTTCAGACTTCTCTTCACCCATGGTCATTGTACGTAAAAAGGACAACACCATACGACTTTGCATCGACTACAGAAAACTGAACAAAATAACTGTTTTAGATCTTGAACCAATGGCAAACACTGACGATCTTCTGACAGAACTGACTGACGCTAAGTTCTTTACGACGCTTGACATGTCTAAAGGTTACTGGCAGATTGCTGTACATGAAGACAGCAGACATCTAACAGCTTTCGCCACGCCTTGGGGACTGTACGAATGGTGCAAACTTCCATTTGGGCTAGTCAATGCCCCAGCCACATTCGTACGCATGACGCGACTCCTCCTATCTGACATTCCTAATATCATTTGTTATATTGACGACATCTGTGTCCATACAGAGACAATGACGGAACATATAAAGACACTAGAACAGACACTAGAACGTATCAGACAGCACGGACTGACAGTGAAGCCTTCAAAGGTGAGCATGGCTTACCAAGAGATATCATTTTTGGGGTACAGAATATCCAATGGCTTTGTCATGACAGACAACAAAATTGTCTCCAAAATTCTAAAACTGTCACTTCCAACAAATAAGAAACAAGTCCGCAGTCTGTTGGGACTGATCAACTATTACAGAACTTTATTCCTGATTTTTCAGAACTGACCGAGGTTTTTTCTAACTTACTAACCAAGGATAAGCCTGAAAAAGTTGTACACGATGAATGCCTACGAAATGCATTTCATAAAGTTTTGGACACACTTTTCTGATAAGAATTCGAATAACCTAATCCTTAAATTGCCCAACATCCGTTTACCTTTCAGATTGAGAACAGATGCTAGCTTCCGTTGCGATTGGGGCAGTCCTGTTGCAGGAATACAACAACATCCTGCATCCAATTTGTTTCATATCAAGAAAACTAAGGCCTCGAGAGCGTGCATGGTCCATTCCGCAATTAGAAGCACTGGCCTTAGTAGAAAGTGTGACGAAGCTATCCAGATATCTTCTAGGACGTCACTTTATCATCGAAACTGACAACAGTCCATTACGGTATATAAATGCCGGAGTACCATCCAATAATATGATTGCTCGCTGGTCCTTGAAGCTTCAAAATTTCAGTTTCGAAGTTCGCCATATTCCCGGCAGAATGAATGCAATTGCCGATCTTTTGTCCCGTTGTCCGACCGACCCAGTAAGCAATGTCTGAGTGCAGTGTGTGTAATACACTCAGACCAACACAGCCACCAATGAGTGAATATTTTTATCATTCACCTACTGTGTAAGGTCTATAATTGAAATTGTGATACGGTTAGAAACCGACATGTATAATATACTTATTTTAATCAAGTCATGTAATGAGTGTAGTATAATTGTGTAGTGTGTGTTAGAAAGAGAACAATATTAATTGTATATATACACCAAGAACAGTGTCACAGACGCTTAACCACTTACCAGAAGCGAACTTTACCATTGTGACAGCTGTGAGTGATTTTCTTCACCGTGATATTTTAACGACAAGTGCAAATGTAGACCGAACATTGACTTCTACACCACCTCTGCAGCGAATTTAATCCAAATTGTTCGACGTTTGAACATCCGAAATAAGAACAGTCGATCATTATCCATAAGTTGTGAACACATCGGAAATAAGAACATTCCACCATAATCCGAGAGTTGTGATACTATAACATCGAACACGAACTTTGATAACATTTTACGATCTGTTAAAACCGGAACAGTTGTGTTCAAACAGTGTAACAGCAACTAAATTTTGCGTTTCGTGTGTATTTCCGGTGTAATTTAAAAAGTATAGCCAAAATTAGCAGGACGATATACAAATATTCAAAAATTATGACGATTGTAAAATCCTTTTGAATCTATAAAATATAATACACCAATTGGGTACTTATTTATTTTGATTAGTGTAATCTTAGAATCATATCTTGATTAATGTATTCATATTACCGACTTTTTCTCGTTAATATGAAGAAACGTCAAGCAATGACGCTAAGAAATTAAATAATTATTGTAATGTATTGAATTTCTTGAATGTCGAAAATTACTTCCCTTGCATTTGTGAATTACATCAAGGGCCATAATTTGAAACATATTCATTAATGTGTATTGTATAGATAGACATTTTGTTGCTAAAATGGTTAGCACAGCAGGTAGGCGTCCACCTAGCATGTCATAGAGCTGCCAACATTGCAAACCAACATAAGAGCTCCTGGCCAAATGAGGTCAGAGTTTAAGTGTTTAATACGACTAATACAAAGGCCGTATTTCAGTCTGGCTAGATGGCTGTTGCAAAACAACCATATTATTACGTTTTTTTCAAATTGCTGCGAGGTAGATGCGTGAAGCTGGTACTACTGATCTGACTGGGTATTATTGCAATGGAGGTAACCAGGCATCAGGGGGATGAAACCTGAGTTGTGTTAAAAGTTGTACTTCATTTGTCATTTCAATGCAACTTACATTTTTTGTATATATTTCTATGCCATATATGTATTTTCATGCATAACACTGGGAAAGAGTAGTCTCTGACATGAAATTAACACTACCCCAGTATATACATACATCATGAATGAAAGATGGCATCTTTCATTGAGGTACCCGGGGAGAATGTCAGAGCCTAGCTATGCAGCAACATCGTTACGGCACCCGGCGGACAAGAGTTGTCGGCTGGCAAGATTGCTACCTGACACGCGACCAGCGGTCAGGCTGACGACAGACGCACGCAAGCCACGTGACCCCACCAGAGGCAGTGGGCAGTGTGCGTGATAGCTCAGACCGAGCTGGGACAGGAGACTGGAAGGACATGTGTGACGAGAGCAAGGCGTTTGTGTGAATCTCCGTGGTTGAAAGCCGAACGACTGATATCTTGAGCGTCAGACCTATGAGCTGTATTGTGGTTGTGAGTTATATATTGTAGATCGTTGTAATTATCGTTCTGTATTTAATGTGGCAATAAATCCATAGAACTTGTGTTGCTGTGTCTTACGTCGAATCACGTTATACTTGTACTGTCTCACACGTGTTAGCCAACGAGCCGAATATAAGATCCTGACAGTCAAAGTGATTTATAGAGAACAAAGATCTATTTCGTAAGATGTATTTAAAAAAATTATTTTATAAAAAAGAATTTTTATTGGCAAGGGAGGTAAATGTGAGTGTTAACTATTCATTACTGTATGTGAATGTGGTCATGTTGAATATTCATTCTTTATACTTCTCACTTGGTGCGCACCGCTTCTTTACTTTTTCTAACTACATTGTTTTTGTCCATCCTGTGTTGTGGAAGAGTGAGGAATTTTATAATGTCAAAGGTACGATAACGATTTTACGAGCTGTTCTTATGATATGTATATTTTATACAGGAACTATAAGGAGGCAAGAACGAGCCAGAAATATATAACTGTATAGTGGATAACTATATAGCAGGAGAAAAAGTTAAAGAAATAGAATATTTACTTAAGTTGGAGTTGGTTTGGGGAAGATTAGAGGAACTGTGAGAGGTAAGGAAAAAGAGGGAATAGAGTAAGGGGATTAGGAGTAAAGATTTTTTCCTTTATAGGAAAAATTCTTTAGAAAACATAGGGAGGTATAACAGAAGTAGAGTATTAGTATTTGGTGGGAAAAGGCTACAGCACGATTGAGCATCGGGAGAGAATGGGAGGAGAGATGCTCAAGTCGTGACGTAGTGGGTTGTTACGGGGGCAGTCAACATCAGGGCCTGAAACTGAAAGGACGCCATGTTTATAGAAGTTGTCATACTATGGAAATAAACCTTATTTATACCAAAGCCAACAGTCCTTGTTAGTCCTTCACACTGTTATACCTCTCGCTTTGATTCCGAGACCGGTTAAGACCAGGGATGGAGTTATTGCCTCGCCATAGCACAAAGCCTGGGCTAAAATAAAGAAACCATGTGTTGCCCATGCAGCATGATCCCTCTCTCGGCCTGCCTAGTTCACTCCAGAGGAAAGTTGACACCTATAATCTGGAACAAGACAAGCTGCAGAAGCTGCCGGATCAGCAAAACAATGCTCTAACTGTCCGCCTATCGGAGCTTCGATCCTAGGCCAGCTGCCAACCAAGGCTTAGGGCCTGGTCTGCCCTGCCATGACTTATTTTGTCTTTGGGTTGCATTTCCTCGCACCAGGATAAGGCTAGTACCCTCCCAACTCTTCCGCCCGAAGCCGTTGGCACAATGTGGGGTGTCGGGTTTGGTAAGCGCCGATCCACCATATACTCAATATGTGAAATATGCCCCTTTACGTTAACTTTATAAGACACTTATGGGCGTGTATATACAAGACATTTACGTATTCGCATTTTATCATCTGTAAATGCTTTACAAGTGATTGATATGATATATTTAAAATAAAATTGTGATAAACTTTCATAATATTAAATATCTAGAAATGGTGAAATACCATTTGAATTAAATATAATAAATAATAAAACAAATAGCACAATCATGTCCTTTTATTTAAAAATAAATAAATACAGAAGTTATTTACGTTTCCGAAGTAAAAGAAGGGCACTGTTCCGATTGACGGTCCCAAATAGTTCCGCAGTGAATACTAAATCTTAGGTGTAACAACATGGCCTCATTTTTACTTCGGAAACGTAAATAAATTCTGTATTTATTTATTTTTAAATAAAACGACATGATTGTGCTATTTGTTTTATTATTTATTATATTTAATTCAAATGGTATTTCACCATTTCTAGATATTTAATATTATGAAAGTTTATCAAAATTTTATTTTAAATATATCATATCAATCACCTGTAAAGCATTTACTGATGATAAAATGCGAATACGTAAATGTCTTGTATATACACGCCCATAAGTGTCTTGTAAAGTTAACGTAAAGGGGCATATTTCACATATTGAGTATATGGTGGATCGGCGCTTACCAAACCCGACACCCCACATTGTGCCAACGGCTTCGGGCGGAAGAGCGCAATTGGGAGGGTACTAGCCTTATCCTGGTGCGAGGAAATGCAACCCAAAGACAAAATAAGTCATGGCAGGGCAGACCAGGCCCTAAGCCTTGGTTGGCAGCTGGTCTAGGATCGAAGCTCCGACTAGGCGGACAGTTAGAGCATTGCTTTGCTGATCCGGCAGCTTCTGCAGCTTGTCTTGTTCCAGATTATAGTTGTCAACTTTCCTCTGGAGTGAACTAGGCAGGCCGAGAGAGGGATCATGCTGAATGGGCAACACATGGTTTCTTTATTTTAGCCCAGGCTTTGTGCTATGGCGAGGCAATAACTCCATCCCTGGTCTTAACCGGTCTCGGAATCAAAGCGAGAGGCAACTGTTACGGGTTATAAGTCCTTGTCAGTTGGCGTAGACATGGGGCGCCACGCGTTGCCTCTGATGGTGGGAGACACCTACAAGTGTCACTGATCAGCTACCGCCCGCCTCAAGCTGGGCACCCCCCCCCAGCCAATTGGGTGCTGATCCGCCACAGCCTGCCTGCTTCAATGGGTGCTTGGGGCTAGGACAAAATCTGAATCGCAGGCTGTAAAACCAATGCACCAGGTACTAATAAAAAGAATGGAAACCTCAAGCTACGGCTTGCAACCTGGAACGTGAGAACCATGTGTCCAGGATTTTCCACTGACGATGTGAGAAAAACGGCTGTGATTGATGCTGAACTCAATCGTCTTAACATTGATATTGCTGGCCTGCAGGAGACTCGCCTTGCTGAGGAAGGGTCACTCAGGGAAAACAATTACACTTTTTTTTGGAAGGGAAAAGGGCAGGCAGAAAAAAGGCAACATGGTGCGGGCTTTGCAGTGAAGAATTCGCTATTGGGAATGATTGATATCCCAGCTGGAGGTAATGAAAGATTATTATCACTGCGCTTGGCAACCTCTTGTGGATTTGCCACCATTCTCACTGCATATGCACCGACACTCGCTTCCTCTGATGATATGAAGGATACGTTCTACGAGCAGCTAGACTCTGCGATCAAGGCAGTTCCAAAATCCGACTACATTTATATGCTCGGTGATTCCAATGCTCGTGTGGGCAAGGACTCGAGTTCATGGCCAGTGTGCCTTGGAAAATACAACATCGGTCGCATGAATGATTGTCACTTGTTTAAATTCCAGAGAGAAGGTTGGACTCAACAAGCACATCTATAAAACTGATTATCTGTTGGGGTTATTGCCTGACTTTGGTCTACACTCCTCTCTTCTGTCTTCCCTTCCATATATCTACTTCTGTCACTCTCTCTATTATTCTCTCAACACATACTCCGACAACATTTCCTTTCAACATATAATAAAAGATTTATTAATAAAGAAAACTATGTCCGGTGTGTGTATGGATATTGTCTGTGTAGTTGCTATTGTATTCTATGGTTGTGGACAGAATGAACTCAGAATGTCTATCAGCTGTATCTTCTCGCCAGTCATTCTTCACGATTACAGGACATCACATCAAACAGGACAGAGCTCACCCGGGATGATCCGTAGGCTTGAATCTGATGGTAAATCCGTTAGTGAAATGAAAACAAACTGTTCACCACTGAGTCACCGTATTGCTATAAAAGTCCCGTAAGTTTATGACTGTGCCCAAATCGGTTTCATGATATTAAGTATCCATCATCAAAAAGAAAACACCACATTGTCAATGTTCTTCCTATTGTCTATTATGATTATCACTATTGTCTTTGTCTATTCCTTCTACCCTATGTATGCAAGTCGTATGTAGGTTGAAGTCTCTGCTTGCCCCACCTTAACATCTTTTTCTGTTTAGGAGCCCCGTGGTATATGCGTGTTAGCATACAGTCTTCTGTATTTTACTTGATGTTAGTATTTGTTCATCTGAACGAACTGTTTAGGTTCTTTCTGGATCTAAGTATGTACTTTATTGGTTCACGTAGAGTAGGTTTTTCTTTCTTCTCTAATGTCCCTAGAAACTGGGAACCTGTGGATGAATATAACAAGTCGAGTGGTAAGCGTCCGCCCCTTACTCCTAACTTATGCAAGTGTCCTTCTCCAGCCATAATGACAAGGCTTTCGAAGTCACCATCCGCATAAGACATAAGAATTCACCTCAGTCTAAAACACCCACTAATAATATGTAATGATAAAGGTAATACACGCTCATCTATATTCCTATTCTAAAAACTATATTTTAATATACCTTATACACATCTATGTTCCTTTATAGAATTAATGTAGATCCACGAATCGAAATTAATCCGCAGCCAAGCACTTTATCCCATTATAAGGGAGGATATTTCTTTTCATTACAGGACACATAATTCTATCTTTCCGTCCAGTTGGGGAACACACACTAAACTGACACAAAGACGTGGCCACTCTCTTTAGATCATCTTTGTCCCATCGTCCTTGACATTGCTGGACAAAGCAAATTCAGACTTCATTATCCCTGGTCAGTGGAAAATTCCAGATCTGGGCTTTTCCGTATATCCCTACCTCCAGAACGCAATAGACTGATCCATGATGCTGTCTCTCTTTGTCGCTACCCAAATTTTCCACTCGACAGTTACCTGTCCGGTTAGTCGGCTATTCCTGTCTTGACCCACATACACATGCGCTTGGTCACTCCTTGGTTAACCCTTCTCCTACCTGGGTATTCTGATCTGTAAGTTATCAATGAATCATTAACCTGCAGTCTTTTCCGTGACATAGGCCCCCTCTTAAGAGATTAGACCGCGTCGAATCTTTCTCGCTGTAGGTTTGATTCCCATGATCCACAATCCTAATCTTCTTCCTCCGGAGCTGGATGTCTGGATAAAAAATCTGCTCCTACATTCTCCTTACCAAAGTATTCCACTGTGAAGTCCCGTTGCAGCAACAACTTCCATCACATCCATCGTGCGTTGAGCTTCTGCGAAGTAGCTATTAACATCACGTGTTGATGATATGATTGGATCCTCACATGGCTCACTTCATTATCCAGTAGGCGCTCTAATTGACACCCTACTATACTACTAACGACTGAAACTAGTGTTGGCTCCTCGCTCCTGTACGTTCAGTCGACCTACTTTCGACTTGCGTCAGCGACGGCTCACAATACAAACGGATTGTCCCATCCTGATTGTAACACTGCTTCCATGTCCTCTTGGTTTCCCCCGGCTTTTTCCTCTGGGGATGTTCCGCCTCGTCCTCGTCGGACCGAGTCGTCTTTCCCAAACCTCCTGGGCTTTTGCTTCCAGGACCATCTTGGGCGATGTTGTATCTGGTCAGCCAATCTCTGGTTGGAGTCCTGGGTAATTCTCGCTTTTCCCGACGTTACCCACCCCTTCTGAACTTGGTTACCGGTGAAACTTTCACTCTTGTCCTTTCCCTGACTTGTGATTTCCCTCCTCCTGTCGTTGGGTAAATCTGACCTATCACGTACTGTCCCATAGGCCCTCCTATGTTGTACTGGCGATCTCTGGTCTTCGTCTGGACTGGTAACCGTTGTCCTAATGGCTGCCATCACCATAAAGTGTGAAGCTTTGCTCCCGGATCTCTCCTCATATTTCCTAATGAGATGTCTAGGGAGATTTTTCTTCTCTTCCCCGATCCGTATTTTGTAGATGTTCTTGGACACCACCTTTTCCACAGGATAAGGTCCTTTCCATCCTACTTGGAGTATATTGGTCTCTGCTGGACTCCACACTTCCACTTTGTCTTCCACTTTAAGAGCTAGTTTCCTCTTAATTCGCTTGTTGGGTGGTGCTCTCTGGCACTCCGAACAAGACTTCACCCACCGGCGTACATCTCCGGTCATTCCTGGCCAGCAATAATGGCCGGATATTTGCTGCAAGGTCTCTCTGACACCCATATGTCGATTCTCGCCTATGATGTGTCCACTCTGAAGAATGTGAGGACGGTGGGTCTCTGGAACCACCCACTGCTCATGCAGGTTATCTCCCCTCCCAGCTCTCCGATAGAGTAGTTGATTCTTCAGAAAGTACTGTCCCCGTTCTGGTGGCTCAGCACTTCTTTGCAGCTTCCTGTAGCAAGGATGCAACGTAGTATCCTTCCTCTGGGCAGTATGCAATTCTCCTATCTCCTGAGTTGTCGCATAGTGTCTCTGCCTCTTTTTCCTTCCCTTGAGATCCACTGACTACTGTTCCCTTGTGGGCTTGCTGTTTGGGCATCCCCAAAAAGACATATTTCGTGCCAATGATCATTGGAAATAAGGAGTCAGATAATACAGCAGCTGGAATAATGCCCGTGACGTACCTGGATTTAATCTCCACCTTGGCGATTGGCAGCGTCATGGTAACAGCACTCCTCATTGCCGGCTGTATTTCTATGGTCTCCCCTGTAAATTGGTCTGGGCTTACCAAGCTGGCGTCCACCACCGCTTCCCCATCCAAACCGGTATCGTAGAGACAAACAACCTGCTGGCCATTGACTTCAATAAGTTCAACCACAGGTGGTCTCTCTTGGTCCTGAGTGTCTTTCATCTCCTTGACCGTTTCCTTGCCTTCCTCTTTTGATTCCTCGAGGTTGGTTATGCAATTGGCGTGTTTGGCCTTGCATCTGCAGTCCACAATATTATGTGTTGTCGACTGGCAGTGTGTGCACTCTGTTCCCTTCCTAGGTTTCCGTGTGTCCTTTTTGTTCCTTTCTCCTTCGCCGACCTCAGCCTTGTCTGTGATCACCGATGTAGGAATCACCTTTGCATGCTGCGAAGTAAGAACTTTTAGGTTTCGATCTGCAGTCTTTTGTGTTGTGGGAGGCCGCCCTACAAAATGAACACCACCTTTTCAGACCACTGTCGTTTCGCTTGAGAATTCGAGGTGCTCTGGTTTCCTACCTTCACCTTCTCTGAACTCTCCTCTGTGTGCTTTATATAAGGTTCCCCTTTTTCTCCTTCCCAGTTTTTATGTTTCTTTTTCTCTGGTTTCTCCTGACCTTTGGTTTGTGTACTTAGTTCCTCAGTTTCACCATGTACTTCCACGAATCGTTCCGCCAGCTTATTCACCACATCAATCCGTTCCGCCCCTTGTTCTCCTAAGAAGGTTCTGAGAGGTTTCGACATTTGCTTTCGCATTTGGTCTACCACCATCATCTCTTCGAGACTCTCATAATCCCTCTGGAATTCTGCCAAGTCCATCCATTTCTGGAGATAGGATTTCAGCCTCAGACTGTAGGCGGCGAATAGCTCTCCAGGCTCTCGTCTAGACGATCTAAACTTCTTCCGATACGTTTGTGCTGTGACCTTCATAATGTTTCATCAAAGCTGCTTTCAATTCCTCAGTACTGATTTTCCTGTCCTGGTGGTAGGCGTGTGTAGACCTCGTAGCCCTGAACCACGTAAAGACTGTGATACTTTAAGAGCCCATCTGGATCTTTCCAGTCCCATAGCGACTGCCATAGCCTCGAACCGATCCAAAAACTGATATATCTTTTCTTTACTTTCCTCATAGACCGCCAAGGGAAACTTCATGGCATGGTAACCCTGTCCACTCATGTGGGTTGCACCAGGTGAAGATGAACTTCCTTCTGCTGCATCTATTTCACCCTTAGTTTGTGTCTTGAGCTCCAGTTCTCGCATGCGGTATTCATGTTCCCTTATCTTGTTGGCTTCCTCTGCTTGCAACCTCTTGTTGTCCTGTTCCAGTCTCTTGGCCTCCTGTTCCATTTCCATTCGTTTGGTCTCTTGTTCCATTTCCATTCGTTTCAATTCCCACTCGGTCTTCCGGTCTTCTCTTTCCGCTTGACGAATCTCTCTCTCTCGTTCTTGTATGTAATCAGTTAGCTCGGGACCAGCTAACCCTATTGCCTCCCCGTTGGCCCTCAGTTCGGCTGTAGTTACTTTAGGAGTTGCCATAGTTACAGCAGATAAGTCAGCACGTTGATCAAAGACACCTCAAAGCAGTAAAGAATACTCACTATAAACCGATAATCTACCTAGAACCTATATCATTATCTATATCTATTACTTATTATAAATCTCCAACACCACACAGTACATCACAACCACTCTCTCATCCACAAGAGGAGATATAGGATAAAGACTTATGTAGACGTGTGACCGTGTGATTAGGTATGTAATATGTCTTACCACCTATCCACATTCACTCTGTCTGGAACTTTCTCACTGCAAAGTCACCAGCATTAATGAAATGTTTCTACCATAAATGTAATGGCACCATATATCCAATGGACGTCCTTCCATTAAAAGTCATCAATATATACTTCTATTTATTCCAATCAGTATGTCCCAACATGTAGGTACTCCGCTATGCCTGTGCCAATATGCAGGTCATATGGGTATAATGTATGTACGTATCCCGCTGCTCCCACCATTTATGTGATGTTGTATTCCCCGAGAGGAGAGTGGGATCAACAAGCACATCTTATAAAACTGATTATCTGTTGGGGTTATTGCCTGACTTTGGTCTACACTCCTCTCTTCTGTCTTCCCTTCCATATATCTACTTCTGTCACTCTCTCTATTATTCTCTCAACACATACTCCGACAACAGTTCCTTTCAACATATAATAAAAGATTTATTAATAAAGAAAACTATGTCCGGTGTGTGTATGGATATTGTCTGTGTAGTTGCTATTGTATTCTATGGTTGTGGACAGAATGAACTCAGAATGTCTATCAGCTGTATCTTCTCGCCAGTCATTCTTCACGATTACAGGACATCACATCAAACAGGACAGAGCTCACCCGGGATGATCCGTAGGCTTGAATCTGATGGTAAATCCGTTAGTGAAATGAAAACAAACTGTTCACCACTGAGTCACCGTATTGCTATAAAAGTCCCGTAAGTTTATGACTGTGCCCAAATCGGTTTCATGATATTAAGTATCCATCATCGAAGAAAAACACCACATTGTCAATGTTCTTCCTATTGTCTATTATGATTATCACTATTGTCTTTGTCTATTCCTTCTACCCTATGTATGCAAGTCGTATGTAGGTTGAAGTCTCTGCTTGCCCCACCTTAACATCTCTTTCTGTTTAGGAGCCCCCGTGGTATATGCGTGTTAGCATACAGTCTTCTGTATTTTACTTGATGTTAGTATTTGTTCATCTGAACAAACTGTTTAGGTTCTTTCTGGATCTAAGTATGTACTTTATTGGTTCACGTAGAGTAGTTTTTCTTTCTTCTCTAATGTCCCTAGAAACTGGGAACCTGTGGATGAATATAACAAGTCGAGTGGTAAGCGTCCGCCCCTTACTCCTAACTTATGCAAGTGTCCTTCTCCAGCCATAATGACAAGGCTTTCGAAGTCACCATCCGCATAAGACATAAGAATTCACCTCAGTCTAAAACACCCACTAATAATATGTAATGATAAAGGTAATACACGCTCATCTATATTCCTATTCTAAAACTATATTTTAATATACCTTATACACATCTATGTTCCTTTATAGAATTAATGTAGATCCACGAATCGAAATTAATCCGCAGCCAAGCACTTTATCCCATTATAAGGGAGGATATTTCTTTTCATTACAGGACACATAATTCTATCTTTCCGTCCAGTTGGGGAACACACACTAAACTGACACAAAGAAGTGGCCACTCTCTTTAGATCATCTTTGTCCCATCGTCCTTGACATTGCTGGACCCAGCACATTCAGACTTCATTATCCTAGTTTGTGGAAAATTCCAGATCTGGGCTTTTCCGTATATCCCTACCTCCAGAACGCAATAGACTGATCCATGATGCTTTCTCTCTTTGTCGCTACCCAAATTTTCCACTCGACAGTTACCTGTCCGGTTAGTCGGCTATTCCTGTCTTGACCCACATACACATGCGCTTGGTCACTCCTTGGTTAACCCTTCTCCTACCTGGGTATTCTGATCTGTAAGTTATCAATGAATCATTAACCTGCAGTCTTTTCCGTGACAATGATAATGGGCATAGGCTGCTGGAGCATTGCACTAGAAATGACCTATGTATTACAAACTCCTTTTTTAAAACAAAAGAGATGCATAAGGTCACATGGAAACATCCAAGATCCAGCCATTGGCATCAGCTGGACATCATTATCACACGGAGACAACATCTGAACCATACATCATTAACTCGAAGTTACCACAGTGCTGACTGTGATACAGGTCATTCTTTGGTTGTTGCAAGGGTTAGACTGAGACCAAAGAGAATCTACACAGCTAAACACAAGTCTAGCCCCAGGATTAATATTACTAACACTCACGATCCTGGAAAGTGCTTTGAATTTTAACAGCAACTTGAAGACACTTTCAATGATACATCAGAAAATTGTATAGTAAATGATAAATGGAGTAAACTTAAGGAAACTTTATAAAACAGCGGTAGGGGTTTACGGCACTGTGGATCATAAGAGGCAGGACTGGTTTGCGGCAAACAGCCAGATACTGCAGCCCTTGATTGATAAAAAGAAGATAGCTCTCTTAAGAAACAAGGAAAGACCAACGCGTAACACTCTGAGTAAGCTGAACCAAGCGAGGAAGGATGTACAAAAGGCTGCCAGGCAGTGTGCGAATGACTATTGGATCAAGTTATGTGAGTCCATTCAAATCGCAAGTGATAAGGGAAACACCAGAAGCATGTATGAAGGGATAAAGAAAGCCTGTGGTCCAATGATCAATAGAAGTGCACCGCTGAAAACCTTGATTGGAGAAATCATCACTGATAAGAAACAGCAGATGGATAGATGGGTAGAGCACTATTTAGAGCTTTACTCAAGTGAGACCAAGCTAGCGGATGATGTCCTTAACGTCATAGAGGCCCTGCCAACTCTAGACCACCTGGACACACTTTCCACTATAACAGAAGTTAAGTGTGCTATAAATGAGCTTGCATCTGGCAAGGCTCCAGGTAAGGATGGGATTCCAATAGAGGTGATCAGGAGTGGGCAAGACACACTCGCTCTACAGATCCACCAGCTAATAGAGCTATGCTGGCGAGAAGGACAAGTCCCACAGGATTTCAAAGATTCAAACATCATAACGCTGTTCAAGAACAAGGGAGCGACTGTAACAATTATAGGGGTATCTCACTTCTGTGTATTGTTGGGAAAGTATTTGCCAGAATTGTCCTGCACAGACTTCAAGTCCTGGGAGATCAAGTCTACCCCGAATCACAGTGCGGCTTCCGTCAGAACCGGTCTACCATTGATATGATATTCTCATTGCGACAGATGCAAGAAAAATGCCGAGAACAAAATCAGCCACTGTTTATTGCCTTCATCGACCTCACAAAGGCATTCGATTTGGTCAGTCGTGAGGGTCTGTTCAAAGCACTAAGAAAGATTGGCTGCCCACCAACTCTTCTGTCCATTGTGGAATCGTTCCACACAGGCATGAAGGGTATAATCAAGTTTGATGGCTCAACTTCAGAAGAGTTTGAAATCAAGAGTGGAGTTAAGCAAGGTTGTGTACTAGTCCCCACCCTCTTTGGGATATACTTTTCACTTCTACTGAAATATGCCTTTCGTGATCAGGATGACGGTATATACATTCACTCACGCTCAGATGGTGGCCTCTATAATGCTCAGAGATTGAAGGCCAAGACCAAAATTAGCAGGGTACTAATCAGAGAGTTACTTTTTGCGGATGATGCTGTGATTACGACCCACTCTGAGGAAGAATTACAACATCTACTATCTGCATTCTCCAGTGCTTGTTCTGAATTTGGTTTAACAATTAACAAAAAGAAGACACAGATTATGTCACAAGGTGCACATGGTGTACCATCAATCTTTATTGACGACGCCGAACTGGAGATAGTAGACCATTTTACATATCTAGGATCAGAGGTAACTAGCAAATTATCCCTCGATCAGGAAATCAACATCAGGATTGGCAAGGTAGCAACAACAATGAACAGGTTAAGAAAAAGAGTCTGGGAGAACAGGAAGCTTACTGCCAAAACAAAAGTCCTCGTCTACCAAGCCTGTGTCCTTAGTACTCTTCTTTATGGCAGTGAAACCTGGACAACTTACTCACGCAAAGAGAAACGTTTAAACAGCTTTCATATGCGGTGTCTGCGAAGAATACTTGGTATTAAGTGGCAAGACAAAATCACAAATACTGAAGTATTGGAAAGATCAGGTTGTGTGACGGTGTATTCCATGCTCAGTCTTCGTAGACTTAGATGGATAGGACACGTTAGGAGGATGGATGATGGTAGAATACCAAAGGGCATCTTTTTTGGTGAATTACAGACGAGTAGGAGATCTCAGGGTCGGCCTCTACTACGATACAAAGATGTGTGCAAGCAGGACATGATTGATACAGGCATTGATAATGCACATTGGGAGCACGTCTCCGCTGAACGTGTTGCATGGAGGGCAACTATCAGAAATGGAACAAAGACAAAGGAGAAAATGATTGCAGATAAAGCACACACAGAGCGTGAGAGACGTAAGATGGTGCAAAATGGTGGAAATGACCATGTTTTCACATGCACCTACTGTGGGCAAACATTTGCAGCAAGAATTGGCCTTACCAGCCACACTCGCCACCGCCATGGATCGTAGTTATTAAGCCTTTTTGAAGCACAATGTAAAAAACTATCGTCTGTCAAGACGGAAAGGTGCCAATGGAGTATATGGTGTTAGTCCCCGGTTTGTATAGACCAATAGGAGGCACTCGATGGGGGATGTGGTCAATATCAAGCCGGCCGTCTTTGTTAGTTAGTTAGTCGCAGTTCCAACTTCACAGCAACGGGTCATCCCCATTATGCTTCGTTCCTGTGCCAGTAAATATCACACAAAACGCTCCCCACTGCCCAATGTGAAAAGTGGAAAAGACAGGAGTCTCGACAAACAACAGCCCGCACAGATACACTGTGCAGTAATGCCTGCCACCAGAATGTCAACACACCAGTCCCCCACGAAACATCCTGTTCATCTCTGATGGAATCGGCAGTCATTTTCCCATCTGGATGTTTCCTAGATGTTCACCCACACAGTCCACGCATGAAATACAGTTCATCGTGGATGGCAGTGGCAGTCAACCAGAAGCCCAGCAGCCACGCATTTCTGCATATGGCAAAAACCGGTCAACTCTGGGACATAGCCACCTGCCATCACTCCGAACATGCAGTCACGTTCCAAAAAACCTCGGGCAGATTCAAAAGCATTTCACACGAAACTCACAGCTCACAGTGTCGCGCCATGCACTCACTCAGTAGCAGGGCGACGGAACCATCAAGCCTCCTTAGTCGCCTCTTACGACATGCGTGGTAGGCTACAGTGTCTTGTAAAGTTAATATGATATAAAGTTAAAGCCGCCTTTATTTGTCAGAACATTTCCTTGTAACCATTTGAGCTGAGTTAACCAATCAGCCCAGTCGACCTTAAAGCAAGAAAAATTGCAAATCCTGTCATTATTATCTTCCTCCCCCAGCTTCCTCTCTCCAGTTGTATGGACATGGAGAAATAGACGCAAAGCATCGGTGAACAAAGGGAAATCCAAAAGAACGACATCTATCAAATAAGCAAAGTAAATTACTGAAAAGAAGGCGAACAAGTTAATAGATGGCAGGTGTAATCTTAGAGTTAATGGACAATATAAAACAAAGTAAAAACGACAAATAATATTCTTCCCCTTCTTTTCATCTTCCAATGGAGCCTAGATTCTCAACTAAATCATTCCGTACATTACTAGCAAACGTTTGCTTATAAAGTCTCCCTTATTTCTATACCAAAAAGACGAGGAGCAATTGAATGCGAAGATTTTCGTACAATTAATTTCACAAACCATGCCACTAAGCATCTACCATTGGCTTATATAATTCAGGTAATTAAGATATAATTATGGAGCTAGCATATTCTCTACGCGCGCCACAGAATGTAATTGGGGCTTTTCTGAATTTAAAGAATAAAATAACAAGGGACATAAGAATAGTGTGGTAAGTAAGGGAAATAATTATAATTAAAAATATTTCTATGATATCTCAAATTTATATTCCATTTGTTTAAGTACATATAACTAATCTAAGATTTTCAATTAGCATATATTTACAGAAATTTATTATTTCTGTATGCTGTTTGAAAGTTTTGTTGTTTTAAGAAAACAGCTCAAATCATTTAAAGTATTTTATAATTGTAAATGAACCTGGTCCTCCAGGTTGGGGGTTAAAGTGTGGGGTTAACATACCCCCTTTCGTAAAAGCTCTGGTTTCTCTTCACAACGTATAAATTTAATCTGATGGTGGCAACGTAAACGCCGTATGTTATTGACGGACTTGTTTCCGGCGTCAATGGTGGAAGTGGTGCGAGGAAAGGCGAGGCTGTGTACACGGAGGATTTTCATATCTGTATCTCGTACCGCTTACTCTGAAGATGTTACAACCGAAACATGAAGGTGGTGCTAAAAAAACTGTTCTTCTGAGACAAGCTGCCCCAAAGTACAACTTAAATGGCCGTAAACTCCCTAAAGAGTCCGTCAAAATAACTTGTTCAGGAAAAGCTGATTTGAATGTTTCCTCATCAGATTCTTCTGCTGCCCAGTTCCCTGTGAAAACTGACAGTACAAAAACCAGGCCAATTGCAGTAGTTGGGGCATCTGTTCAACTACCACCAACCACAACTGTGGGACATGTCAAAACAGGCATATCCCCTATTAGAACTGTCACAAGCTTTACCTACCAACAGTACTGTCACTCAGTCTGCTTCAGCTCAAAATCTATCAATTTCCAGAAACCATTCTAACAGAAGTGACAGTCAGAATATTCCAACTGATGGAATCTCAGCTAATCTTCCAGTTAGTTTATCAGATGGTGCCCCTTTACAGCAAAATTTGTCAGCCAGTCAGTATAATCGGTCATCAGTAAATGCATGTGCAACTCTGGCTGAAAGAAGCCAGTCTGCAGCATTCCCTCTGACAGCAGTGCAGAGAGACGCTCCTTATCTGGTCTCAGAACAGACTACGTGTGATGCACACTTTAAACATTTAGAAAATGAGAGAGATCAGCTGAAGAAAGAATTGGAAGTTCAGCTACAAGTTAATTCAGAGCTGAAACGTCTCCTAGTGGCCTCAGTTGGAGATGACTTGAGTCAGCGAGTTGAAAGACTGTGCATGGATCGTGCGCAGCTGTCCCTAGACCTTGGTGGATTCAGCAAAAAGATGTCAGAAGAATATGAGAATCTTGACAAAGTGTCTATTCAAGCTGACATGTGGCGAAGCAAATATTTAGCTTCTCGTGTTATGATTGAGGAACTGGGCAATGCCAGAGCTTTCTACACTCTTCAGTGTCATGATTCACAAGATGCATTGCAGCAGATGCTGAATGAAAGGCATGAACTGCGAACTAATTTGTTGGAGGTGCACAGAATTCTGCAGCAGATGAAGAGCGCATTTGATCCTCTCAATGCTCAGCGCTCCTCCTCTCTACAGTCGACCAATGTCCTTGATTTGTCCAGATCTTGTCAACAGCTTGCAGAAGCCATGAGGTTCAGGCTGTTGCCGGCACACGTAGCTGTGAAAATTGATGCAGAGACTGACGAAACGATGTGGGCAGACTCAGTTACACGGGCAGAACAGTTTGCCCATGAAGTACTGTCACGGCCAACAGAGCCACCAGGAAGTTTGCAGTCAGGTTCTGCCAAGCTACTTCCACTAAAAGCAACTGCTGATCTTGGGATGCAGAGGTGTTTCCAAGGCACCAGGGCCGGGATATATACTGGCCAAGACCTGCTGACACGTCCACGTCGTGCGTCCTGGGCAACAGGTCTCTTCAGGGACCTGGCTAACATCAGTAGGATCGATGATTCTTCCGAAGTCGGAGAGTATCTGCCTGCATGGCGAGGAACCACCAGTCTGCACACCAATAAGCCAGACATGGGACAACAGATACTCACGCAAACCTCAGGTCATGTATGACATCACAATGATGTTAGACAACAGGATGCCTTCATCCGACATACAGGACTTTTGCGTTGGAGCTCAAGCCAACGAACACAAGCAAGCAAGCAAGCAGCAACTGCTGATCTACAAGTCTGTCGGTTTCACCCTAATACTCGTCATGATAATCTTACTTACAATTGTTGTGCTAAGTGTAAAGGGGAAATCAGTGTCATCTGATACTACTAATTATCATGACGTTCTTTCGCATGTAGACTGATGTATGGATGTCAGAATAACTAGATCTGTCAGACAAGGGTGTCCACTATCACCAGTCCTATATGTACTAACACTAGAACCACTCTTAGAAGCAATTAGACAGGACACTAACATTAAAGGTACATTTATACAAGGGTCTGGAGAGCGGAAATTAATTGCTTATGTAGATGACACCGCTTTCTTCCCTACAACCAACACTTCCATAACGAACATACTTCACACCTTCAGACAGTTTGATGCAGGAAGTGGGGCCAAAATAAACATACAGAAGTCTAAAATAATGGGTCTGGGGAAGTGGAAGAATGAAACAGATTTCCCCCCGGATCTAACAGTCACAGATAGCATGAAGATTTATGGGATCACTTTTCCATCCAATCCCAGAAAAACACACACAGAAACATGGCAATCACTGACAAAACAAATTATAGACATACTACATAGGTTCAAATACAAGACATCAACAATTTTTGTACGAAGCACAATTGTAAACACCTTCATCATTCCTAAAATAATATTTTTAGCTACAGTGTTAGACCCCCCAAAACAAACAATCACAGACATAAACAAACACATCAGACAATTCATCTTCAGCAACACAATCCACAGTATAAAGCACAAGACTTTAATACAAGATAAGAAACGAGGCGGGGTAGCATTACAGGACCTTAACACAAAAATACAAGCATTAAGAATCAACCACATAGGACGCATCATCAATCATCCAGACCAACACTCGCTAGCATTATACTATATTGCAATTAGATTACACAGAATTAAGAAAATAGACAAAACAACACCGCACTATAAAGGCACACTACCGCACTTCTACAGAACATATATGCAAGCAATTCAAGGTAATGAACACTTAATACAACAGACAACCAAGCAGATATACAAATATTTAGTGAAACAACAAGCCTCACCACTACACCTGAGAATCAAAAGAGGATACAAATATCATATGAAAGACTACAGCTGCACCTTCACTAACTTACACAACAAACATATCACATCTAAATCCAAAGAAATAACATACAGGCTAATTTATAATATGACCCCGACAACAGAGAGAGAGCTGCACAGACATCCAAGCAAATAGCCCCATGCAAATTATGTAGACAAAATATTCAGGAAACAGAGGACCATCTCTTCTATGAATGCCCAACAATCACAGCCACTAAGACTGCACTGCAACAATTAATAGAAACACACACAAACAAGGAAACAGACGCTTACAAAGCCATTTTCCTAAATACAATACCCACAGCCACAAAAGACAAACACACTAAACTTCTTGTTGCACTAGCGGAGTATGGAAACACAATATGGTCGAGTAGAAACTCGGCCACCCACAATCACCACACAATATACCCACACATACTAGCAAAGATTTTTCAACAGAAAATCGCCCAGCTATTCGCAGAGTAATCAAGAGCCACCCTCATCAAGTTCACACTACATAACATACATGTTCAAACACACACTCTCACAGTATATTTCTATACCCCGCATGTGTACCACTAAGCCCAATCATTGGGGAACAAAGGGCCAAATAACTGAATAAATGTCCCTTCTTTGTTACTGAGTCTATTGGCCCAACCTAGTTAGAACAATTGGACGGTGCCCTTTGTGAGTCAGTGGTCTTGTCGACTGAGGTTTGAACTCGGTCGGAAGAGCTCGGGTAAACTCTTTGTAGTGGTGGAAATGTGCCATCTTGTGTAGTGAACTAAATAAATTCCATTCTGTTTACGCTCTCTCTCTCTCTCTCTCTCTCTCTCTCTCTCTCTCTCTCTCTCTCTCTCTCTCTCTCTCTCTCTCTCTCTCTCTCTCTCTCTCTCTCTCTCTCCCCTCCAAACATGAATGACTATACGCTGTATTCGCAATGTAAACAGCCTGTTTTTGTACATAATAAACGGGATATTTATGTATACGCTGTATTCGCAAATGGAAAACTTAACAAATTCCAATCTGTTTACGCGCTCTCTCTTTAACCCTCCCCCTTCTCTCCCCCTCCCCAGCTCCCTCTCTCTCCATCCCTCTTTGTTGACCGCTTTCCCGGTCTCAGCCCAGCCGACCACAAGTAAATCCTTCGCACTTTCGATTAAGGCGAGGGCTGTGATTCAGCAATATTATTGAATTCGCTTACAGGAAATTAAGCTTGCATGAGGCTGCCTGCAGTGTGTAAGCCGACACGCACGCCGCGGCCCGCGAGGACGGCGTTGGGCAGCCTTTGCCGTTTCGACCTTGGCACCAACATTTCTTTTAATGTATATATTGGGGGTGTGGAAGAGAACGCATGGTGTGTAGAAGGTTGATAAACGTGTGAGAATGATGGGTTTAGAGTGAATGAGGGGAAGAAATCATCACCAAATCATAGTCGTTGTTGTCTCCGTCATCATTATCACCACCATTATTATCACCATTACCATCAATCACGTTGGAAGGGATGACTGAAAGCGTACGCCAAATCACACGTTCCCATTACGTCATATTGTCTTAGATTAATTTATTGATCATATTTTATGCATATTATGTGAATATAATTTGTAGTTTTGATGATGGAAACACATTTGTACACCTATGCGACACACAAACGATCTGTTAAATAGACCTAAACAAATACCATACACACAGCACGCCTTTTAAAATACCAACAATACAATTGCACAATTTTTTAACACTCAATAAACGTTTAAAAAAAATTAATATAGTTGCTGGATATAAATAGTGGAATGTAGTAGGGAAATACATACCTTTGAGTGTCATTGCAAGATACAGTATATGCATTAAATACAATTGCGAGATATAAACATTGAGATGTAATTGCATGGTATAAATTGTAGACTGCATTGGAAGATCTAAACTTTGGAATGTAGACAGACGACATAGATAATAGAATGTAGACAACATCAAACACAAAAACATATCCGGAACCAGGAACCTATAAATAAGGGAGGGAAATCATCACCATATCATTGTGGTTGCCGTCCCCATTATCATCATCATTATCACCAACACCACTAAGATATTGCGGGCACATTGCCACCTTGACAAACAGAATTGTTTACACTGAACTTCTGAGGAGAGAAATGGCAGCGTTGTGGGGTTTGGCCCTTGCTTTCTGCATAGCGGTCAACCTCAGCAGTTTTTTGTTCTGGTTTCCCCAGTGTTTTTACATCGCTTCCTAGGCTGCTGACACTCACGCCGTTGCGACGCGTGTGGACGCGTCTTCACCTTAGACAACAACTTTTCATTCTAAGTATATATTATTAGTACGAGGGTATGGAAAGAACTTTAAAAGTGCGAGAAGGAGAGTTTTAGGGTGTATGAGGGAAGAAATCATCAACTCACCATAATTGTTGTCATCTACACCATCATAATTATCATCATCATCATCATCATCATCATCACCATCATCATAAATATCATCAATCACTGTCCCTACACAGCAATACATGCTTAAGTTTTAATTTATTACTCATATTTTATATTATGTAAATATAATTTGGTTTTTTTTTTTCGTTTACACCCCCACCCCCATTTCAAATGTAAACATGTTGGAATAAATGTAACATTTTGCGCATATGTCACCTACACTTCCACATGAAACGCTCTATAATAACACAAACAATACAATTTGCAACGACTTTAACACTCAATAAAAGTTGTTTTTTTTAAAACATTTTTTTTACTGGCCTCCTAAGGCCACAAACAGGAAACAAAATGGATTCAGCAATGTTGTTGACACACATAAGTGCGAATGAGAATACCAGAAGTGTGAAAGGTTTCCTATTAAATGGTTTCTTATGCATGGTGGCGAATGATTACTTAACCACCATCGTCAACAGGTAGTATGTATGTAGTTACAAAATGCCAAGAATATAATGTTGTCACCCGTGTATGAATGTATATGGTGTATTTGCTAATGTAAAAAAACACTGTTTTTGTTCATAAATGAACTTTTTACCCCCCCCCCCCCCCCCCCCCCCCCAAAAAAAATAAATAAATAAATAAATTAAATAAAAATAATAAAAAATATGTAGAGTAGTAGTAGTAGTACTAGTACTTCTACTTCGGTTGTGACAAGGTCTCAAAAGGGACTCAATGCACTTAAAACTATGGCTGCAATGGACACAGAGCAGAGAATGCTTTTCACACTATACCAGCACTTGATCCTCTCAGTGATTGATTATGGACTAGGACTACTCACTGTCTCAAAGAGTCAGCTGGTGAAATTAGAGCGCATACAGAACGAAGCGGTGCGAGTCATTCTGGGATGCACCAGAGACACCCCAGTTGTGTGTATGCGTTACATCCTTGGGTTGTCGTCTGTTGCAGGTAGGCTCAAGGTGATGCAGGCGAAAACATACCTCAGAGTAGCTGCAGACACAGATCACTCGTTGCATGAAGCGCTGGACGCCGTTAAGGGTCAGCGACTGATAAGAGGGAAATCATGGATGGCTCAGGCGGAGGATACGATCAGGCAGGTGTGCCCCTTGGAGAACATTAGGAGAGGAGAAGAGTGGGTCAGAGTGTCAGCGGAGCAGTCAGACTTGTGCAGAGTTATAATCACATTGAGCCGGGAGTGCAGGGAGTGGCCAGCAGGGGCCACGGAAGTGGAAATCCAGCAACTAATTCAGGATAATGCTCGCTCAGGTGATGTGATTATTTACACAGATGGGTCGGTGTTGAGAGGTAGGAGAAGTGCCTGGGGGTTCTTAGCAAAAGCCAATGGTCGACGTTTGGTGCAGGAGAGCCTGACATATGATACCACAACATCTAGCTTAAGAATGGAGGTGGAGGCGGTCAGTGCAGCTTTCCGCTGGATGGAGAATACGATACACACACACACACACACACACACACACACACACACACACACACACACATCGTGATTGTAACTGACTGAGAAAGCATGCTGAGTAGGGTGAAGACAGGCAAGCTTCGTGCAGAGTGGCTTGCGTCGCTTCGGAAGTCACGGGTGACAAGCATCGTCTGGATCTTTTCTCCGGGGCATGCTGGTGTGCTGGGGAATGAACAGGCGGACAGATTGGCTGGCTCTGCAAAACTTGGTGGAGTATTGATGCATGACAAAGCAGATGTGGTTGCGACCTTGTGGGAGCATGTGTACACCTCGGAGGAGCAAATGGATCACCATGGTCTGGCAAGAATGCGACAGCGAGGGGTGACGAGGGGATCTGGCCGACGATCAACGCTCAGAGGAAAGGCAAGACGGAAATATAATCAGATTGCTACTGGTACTATTAATGTTGGAACTCTTCGCTGGCTGCTGAGGATGGGGACCATTCCCTTCCATTGCTAATTATAATAGTTTTCGTTTTTCGGATGTTAGGTGGGTGGTGGGTGGGTGGGTGGATGGCTGCTGGCTGGCTGACTGGGTGGGTAGGTCGGTCGGTCGGTGGTCGGTCGGTCGGTGGGTGGGTGGGTGGGTGGGTCGGCAGGCAGGCAGGAAGACAGGCAGGCAGGCAGACAGACAGACAGACAGACAGACAGACAGATTAGATAGATAGATAGATAGATAGATAGATAGATAGATAGATAGATAGATAGATAGATAGATAGATAGATAGATAGATAGATAGATAGATAGATAGATAGATAGATAGATAGATAGATAGATAGATAGATAGATAGATAGATAGATAGATAGATAGATAGATAGATAGAAGGTTGGCTGCAATGCAGCAATGGATTTCCAACACTGTCTCTCGTTCTGACTGTACATCCTATCAGATTGCTGTTCGTCCATCTCTTGATATTATCTTCCCACTTGTATCGCTGTCTACCCCTTGTTCGCTTGCCTTCAACCTTACCCTCTAGTATGGTTTTTATAAGAGTGTTATGTCCTTTAACTTGGCTGAAATATTTAACTTGCATCTTTTTTATTTCTTTCATCAACCCTCTTTTTATTCCTAGTTTGTTTGTTTGTTTTTTCTAGAACCTCTGTATTTGATTGGTTTTGTTTCCATCAGATACGACATATTCTTCTGTATATCCACATTTCCAGAGCCTATTCGACTTTCTAATAGCTTGTTCATTGTCCAGGCTTCGGCGCCATATCATATACACTAGTGTTGAATATACATAACATTTGAAATGGTCATTCCTAATGCGTTGTTAATTCGACGTGATTATAAGCAAACGTTTGCTAGTAATGTACGGACATTATACGCAAACGGCTGGTCACGTAACCTATTCGCAAACGGCTGGTCATGTGACCTACATTTGACTACATTATTAATGTTTGTATAATTATCAGTGTGTCCTCGGTAGTGTAGTGGTTAGTATCCGCGCCTTTTTTTTTTTTTTTTTAAATTTTTGTAAAAAATTGAGTTCAAATACCCTTATCGGTGAGTTCAAATACCCTTATCGGTGAGTTCAAATACCCTTGTCGATGGACACCCGAAAAATTGCACATCCTGTCATTATTATCTTCCTCCCCCACCTTCCTCTCTCCAGTTGTATGGACAGATGGAGAAATAGACGCAAAGTATCGGCGAACAAAGGGAAATCCAAAAGAACGACATCTATCAAATAAGCAAAGTATATTACTGAAAAGAAGGCAAACAAGAAATAGATGACAGGTGTAATCTTAGAGTTAATGGACAATATAAAACAAAGTAAAAACGGACAAATACTATTCTTCCCCTTCTTTTCATCTTCCAATGGAGCCTAGATTCTCAACTAAATCATTCCGTACATTACTAGCAAACGTTTGCTTTTAAAGTTTCCCTTATTTCTATACCAAAAAGACGAGGAGCAATTGAATGGGAAGATTTTCGTACAATTAATCTCACAAACCATGCCACTAAGCATCTACCATTGGCTTATATAATTAAGGTAATTAAGATATAATTATGGAGCTAGCATATTCTCTACGCGCGCCACAGAGTGTAAATGGGGCTTTTCTGCATTTAAAGAATAAAATAATAAGGGACATAAGAATAGTGTGGTAAGTAAGGGAAACAATTATAATTAAAAATATTTCTATGATATCTCAAATTTATATTCCATTTGTTTAAGTACATATAACTAATCTAAGATATTCAATTAGCATATATTTACAGAAATTTATTATTTCTGTATGCTGTTTGAAAGTTTTGTTGTTTTAAGAAAACAGCTCAAATCATTTAAAGTATTTTATAATTGTAAATGAACCTGGTCCTCCAGGTTAGGGGCTAAAGCATGGGTTTAACATTCCCCCATTCGTAAAAACTCTGGTTTCTCTTCACAACGTATACATTCAAACAAAGAAACACCCGCTCTTTTGCCTTTTCCACGTGCTGGATCTCTATTTCAAGATCGCAGCTCGCGACCTTTATTTTAAGTCCATGTAATTCTTGATATTTTTGGTTGTACGCTACCTGTGTTAAGTTCACAAACCAGCGCGTAGGTATTTCGAAGCGGTAAATGTCCGTTATGCCACCCGCGGGAACACCAGCTGGGCCCAACAAAGAGCTGGCGATTAGAGTCGGGGTGCATTTTACTGCCGCTCCCGGTCCTGTTACAGACAGCACGAGGGTACCTGTGCTGTGTAGCTTACCGTGTACTGCGCTGGTTGTGAAGTTATAAACTGGTTGGTCCATGTTCTCAGAAAACACAGGTCACGTCCAGTTGAAATAAACCACACACAATCTTTATCACAAACCGAATCCCTAAATAGGGTTTTATAATTTATACGTTGTGACAAATGTTGTAACCCGCTAATCACATCAACAAGCCGCCATAAATGTCAGACTAAGGAAAAAGAGCGGGTGACCATACACTGGTTGCCAAATACCATGAGCCGCGAGGCTGTCAAAGAGTTGGTCGGAATGGCAACAGGCGACAAAGACGCCGAAGTATTCAGACTGAAATATGGTGCGGGGAAGTGGGGTGCTTTGTGCAACTCAAGAAGTGCCGCATTATGCTAGGTTAAACATCCCTGGAATAACCGGTAACAACCACCGTATCCTCTTCACGATGCCTGGGCGCAGAACAACGTGCCCAAACTGTGGTCTGGACGACCACTGGGCCAATCGGTGCCCGAGCCGAAGACCGCGGCCAAAGGTTGATGAAAACACGGTGGAAAACTTTCCACCGCTGGTAGAAGCAAAGAGTCAGCAGCCACCGACACAATCACGAGAACAAGTGGAAACCACAGTGCCGAAGGCAGCACTAATGCCCACGCCAGTAACAACACCAATCGAGACTGAAATCACCAATACCTTGGCCACAAACGACATCACAACACAAAGAACACATCAACAAAAGGAACAAGACAGCAAAACCCAACCCAAATCCAAATCACCTACAACCCTAAATACACACCCATCCCCAACCCCGACGAAGCAAAACAATTCAGATGAACGGGAGGCCATTAAAAATGACAAAGAGGTAGACAAAGACGGCTTCATTAAAGTGATTCATAACAAGAAGCGCAATAGAATGCAGAAAAACGCAGAAAACAGCGATAGTGAAGACGACGATTCTCCAATTGCCACACCAAAAAAAGTAAACAAACCGGACAGCCCCACAGTAAGGACAAATGATCAACAACATATTTCCTTACTTACTTTAGTAATGTCAATTGTCATTTGCACGCAATATAATTTTCTTTTGTTTATATACTTGTGATGGGTGACGACATAAAAATAATATGTTTAAATATATCTGGTATACGCACAAAACAACAACACATTTGCACACTCATACACAAATACAAACCAGATTTCATCCTGCTACAAGAGACAAATATTCATTCAGATATACATGGCGCACAAATTACAACACAATTAGGACTAAGACATGCACACTTCAGTTTGGCAGTCCAAAACATAGGTTCTGGGACAGCCATACTACAAACATCAGATAGGTGGAACATTTTAAAAACAAATCGGGATAGCCAGGGTAGAATCAGCATAACACAGATAAGTAACACCTCACATACATATACCATTGTCAACATACATGCACCACCAAATTACAACTATCAGCCACAATTTTATGAAGAACTAGACACACTACTCACACACACATACAGAGGACAGAACATCATACTCTGTGGAGATTTCAACTGCGTCTTACAGGCATTGGATATAATAGGCGGAGAAATGAAGACACAGGTTAGGAGAATGGAAGGAGAAAGCACAACACAGTTAGAAACACTGCAAAACATTTTAGACACACACAATTTAATAGACTCATTCAGACACAAACATCCAAATAAGCGAGAAACAACCCACACAAATAAAACACACCACACAGCAAGAAGATTAGATAGGATATATATACCTGCAACACACCACATAGTAAACACTAGGCACCTACAAGAGACATTACAGTACACAGACCACAAAGCCATATTAGCACACATCAGTACAAGCAACATAAACACACAGATAAACAAACGTTCACAACATTGGAAGTTTAATAGTAAACTTCTAAAGAATACAGAATATGAGGAATACATGGTACAACTTTTACACACATATACCGACCACATACCGGCTGATAACATCGGACAATACTGGGACCTACTGAAAAATACAATACGAAGCAGAACACAACACCTAGCATCCATCATACACAAAGACAGATTAAGACAAGAACAAATTATACAAACAGCCATACAACTAACAAAACAGATGGACAACAAAGCACCACATTTAAACACACTAGAAGAACAATTAGAGCAGCACCAACAACACAGATATCTAGGCGCCCTCCTTAGAACAAAACTAACCACAATCACGCAAGAGTCTCCCAGTAAACAATATTTAGCGATTGAACGGAACGTACAACACAGCAGACAAATAAGCAAAATAATAGACATGCAAGGCACCACACAAACAGAACCCGCGCAAATAACAGAAGCATTCAATCAATACTACACACACCTATTTACAGCAGAGACAGTAGACACACAGACACAAGACAAATTTCTAAAATACAGTAAACAGCTGTCAGACGCAGACAAAGACATACTAGACACAGAACTAACACTAGCAGACATATCACACGCACTCAGCAAAATGAACAAAGACAAGACACCAGGACCGGACGGCTTGACTGTAGAATTCTACCAACATTTCATTCCTATCTTAGGTGGCCTTCTTCTTAAAGTATATCAAGACGCCTTTGACAAAGAACAACTACCAGACAGTTGCAACATGTCGTACATAACACTCATACCTAAACACAACACAGACAAGACACAGATGAAAAATTACAGACCCATATCTCTACTCAACACAGACTATAAAATACTAACAAAAGCACTGACCCACAAACTGAGACCCTTTATGTCAACACTCATACACCCAGACCAACAATGCGGCGTACCACATAGAAACATTCACCAGCATACACATTTTATTAGAGACATCATCACATACACACAGGAGAAAGACTGTCAGGCCTCTCTTTTGTCCCTAGACCAGGAGAAAGCCTTTGACAGAATTTCCCACTCCTATCTACACAAGACATTAACACAGTGCAATTTAGGCCAGTACTTTGGGAGGTGGATAGCCATCTTGTACCGGAATCCTGAGAGTAAGGTGTTGGTTAACCACACACTCACTGCAGGCTTCCGGCTCACAAGATCGGTGAGACAAGGATGTCCTCTGTCGCCGCTCCTATATGTGCTGGTTTTAGAACCACTACTGGAAGCAATCAGACAAGACACCAACATCACAGGCACATTCATACCAGGCGGAGGAGAGCGGAAGTTGTTTGCATACGCAGACGACACCGCTTTCTTCCCCACCAACAAAACATCCGTTACAAATATACTTTACACCTTTACACAGTTTGGTAAGGGAAGAGGGGCAAAATTAAACATACAAAAATCACACATAATGGGTCTCGGTAAGTGGCGAAACAAAACAGACTTCCCTCCCGACTTAACAGCCACAGACAACATCAAACTATATGGGATAACATTTCCTAATAACTCCCGACATATGCACGCACAGACATGGCAAAACCTCACACAAATAATTATAGACATGCTGCACAGATACAGGTATAAGACATCGACAATATTTGGTAGGAGCATCATAGTTAACACTTTCGTCATTCCCAAAATAATATATTTAGTCACAGTGCTAGACCCTCCTAAACAGACAGTCACAGACATCAACAAACACATCAGACGTTTCATCTTTGGCAGCACAATCTATTCCATCAAACATAAGACACTCATACAGGACAAACGAAAAGGAGGAATAGCACTACAAGACATAGATACAAAAATACAAGCTCTTAGAATCCAACACATACGACATATCCTCAATCAACCTGGAAAACACCCACTAGCACTCTATTACATAGAACTCAGACTGCAACACCTTAGAAGAATACAACTTAATTCACCACACCATTTTGGAACACTACCCGCTTTCTACAAGACATGCATACACACACTTCAAGGACGCGAGCATTTACTACACCAGACAACAAACCAGATTTACAAATATCTAGTCAATCAACAAGCACCCCCACTATGACTCAGAATAAAAAGGGGACAAAAATACTACATACAAGACTACACATGTACTTTCACTAATCTCCACAATCCGCACATCAAACCCAAAGCCAGAGAAATTACGTACATTTAATCTTTAACATGTCACCTACTACGGAGAAACAAGCACGCAGGGCAAAACAAATAACACAAAGTCAGCTCTGCAGACGGAACATACAGGAAACCGAAGATCACATTTATTACACTTGTCCAACAGTCAAAACCGCACTAGACACACTGAGACAACTCATTGAAACATTTACTAAAAAGAAAACAGATATGTATAAAGCAGTTTTTTTAAACACTTTACCCCAATCTTCCAAAGACAACCACACGAAATTGCTGATTTCTCTAGCAGAATACAGGCACCTAGTATGGTCCTTTAGAAACGCCGCATTTTACAAATACAAAACGTACAATTCACGTTTAATACTGCATATGTTCCAAAACAAAATAACACAAATATTCACAAACACACTGACATAACGAAATAAAACCAGTTTATTTGTTTACTCAATTGAATATCCATAATATGTATGAATGTGGACATGCACGCATATATGTGTACATGCACACATATAGGTGCATGCTTGTATGGTAGAATGTGGAACATAGAATATGGATATACATGTTTTATCTCAGAGGGCTATCATATAATACCGACACCCGGTCGTTTTGACTAACAACAGTGCAGTTTGAACGGGAGCGTCCCAGACCAGTCACTGTTGCGGAATTTTAGAACGTGTGTGCGCCTCGCGACGCGAGCCCTGTGTGCGGTTTATTTTGTAAATACTTTGGAACACTTCTTACTAGGTGGAAACAAGCATCGGAGAGCACAGATATTACACGCCTCTGGCCTAGGGAAACAACGGCTTTGTAGAAAACTGGCTGAGTGTCCTTTGTAAGACCCGGCCACCGGCTTTGTGTGTCTAGTGGCGGCTGGTCACTAGGCAATTTTGCGTTCAGCGGTTTGCTCTTTGCCTATTATTTTCAACAGGATTTCCCAGCACGAATACATAGTTGTAGAATACCAAGGCCAACATGTATGGTATTTGTATATGGGTAGCCAAGTATGGGTAATTCGTGTAGGTATCTAGGTAAATATAACTATTGCTTTGGTTGATACACAGGTAATTATATTAATATATGCACATGGAACCCCATCCCCCCCCCCCCCATACACACAATTTAAATAGAATGAGACTGTTAAGTCTATTGCCCTAGATCACTGAAATCCATGCACTATCATCTATAAAAAGCAAGAGAATGTGTGTGTGGGTGTGTGTGTGTGATAGAGAAAGAGAAAGAGAGAGAGAGATGGACAGGGGTGTAGCGAAACGCCAGTGGCCCATGTCCTTATGCATTCGTTAATTTTGGGTAAACAGGGGGAAACGGCTTTCGGAAGCTCTCAGTTCTCTTGTTCGCTCAATCTCCATGAAAGATAGTTCTTTGGGTTACCTTCATAACACAATCTTTACATGGAGCGAGTAGATATAGGTCTTTTCTTTCGGGTAGACCCGATGGAGCGCCTTGCGCCAAATGCGCACTGGTGCGGCTTCTGGAGAATTCATGTCCGTTTCTACTGATCGCTACCCACTGCCGAATGTCAAGAGTTCAAGTTAAAGATTGAGACATTTTAAAAGGTCTCCTACTGGTGGAATGAAAAGGTAAACTTGGGTTTTCTTTGGTCCAGCCAAAACTTGGCCTATAAATCTCTGTTGTCTCAACTGGTGAAACGAACTGGCGAAAAGCCGGTCATGCCCATATTGTGAGTGGGTTGACCGTTGGCCAATCTAGTTAGGCGTTCTGTTCTTGACATCGCCAGGGAACAAATCTGAACAATAAAGATGTCCCAAATGATATCGCTTGTTCTTGGCAGCCGATAGACGTGTGCTATCTTTCTTCCTACGGCTTACCTCTACTTAGTAGCATCTCTCATTTAAAAATAAGCACATCAGATAGCTACGGTGTGCCGGAAGGAGGGAAGGGCTCCTTGGGGATGGGGTCCACCAATCTATGATCTATCTTCTTGAGCCGGAAGAGGCTATCCACGGTGCTATCTCTTTCGTCTTTTAGTCGATAGGATGATGTGGGGGATATAACTAAACTTCTTTGTCTCATTGAGAGAACCTGCATTCCTCTGAATCTGTGTGTTATGTGAGGCACTGTCGGTACATTGCGGCGACAGCTCAGACAAGAGCAGCGGCCGGAAGGGGTAGTATCTTCTTTCCTATTCTTGCTGGGAGTGGGGAACTACACTGCGGGCCATACAACCCCACTATTATAATATTAGTTAAGGGGGAGAAACATACAGATTACTGGGCACACCACACCACAAGATCTTTGTCGTGAGAAAGGCATGGTTTGCAAGGGAGAGAGAAGCTGGGAAACGAATGTGCCCAACAATAATAAAGGCAGGGTATGAGTGTGGAGAGTGAGTCTTATATGCAACAGGGTGCATAGGGTAGCCGACAGGACGTCTACAAGTTTGAGGTCTGCTCAAGCCAGGACGTAGCCAATCCAGGGGCTACCTGACATGTCAGACTCATTCAAGCAAGCCACGTATCTACTTATCGTGGTAAGCCGAAATGCATAACTAATGTGTGGTGCATGAGTCAGCTTGATCCCTCACTTGAATTTTGTTATCTACAGGGTCCTTCTTTTGAAGTCTTCTCAACGACGTAAGGTCGAGTGTTTACCGTAAAGTGTGGTGAAAGACTCGACAGGGCTTCTATGCCCAAACTTATAATCACATGATGAAGCCAGGGCAAGTCAGTGGACATACCAGGTATAATGTGTTTTTTCTAATATAACTGGAGAGGCGTTACAAAAATGTAATGAGTGACACAACAGCCGACTCAAGTCTTCTCATTGAATTAAGGTCGAGAGTTTGTGGATGAGGCGGTTTGGACCTACGTCAATTCCCATCCTTGTCCGGGACAGCGAAAGACTCTGATTCATTCCCTATACCCAGTCTGGTATCATGACTTTGGTTCCCAACCTTAATTGTGCCCAGTGATCACATAGCACTTTCCCAGACCAGATTACTGACTATATCGTGGTGACCTAGGAAACTTGGAAGCTGTTGTTCGAACAACCGACGCTGGATAGAGAGACGGGAACCTTTGCCCGGTGAGGCAGTTGTGACATGACTGGACAATTTCAAGATCTGTGCTAGATGATGTTCAGAGTTTTCTGGATTCATTTCTGGACTAGAGTTATCTCATCAGTTTTGTTTTCTGGACTTTTATAGGTTTATCTGTCTTGGTGTTCTTCTGTGTTGTCTTTATTACGGTATTAAATTCAAATTATAGTGACTGAGACGATCGTCATGTTACGTGTGTGTCAGCCAGAAATACACTGCAGGAAATAACCCTGAGGTCGAAAGATAGAGTGACAGTAAGTCCGGGGAACGGATGAGGGTTGGCAGCAAAGACCTATCCCCAGCCAGAGCAAAAGAATAAGTTTGAAATATTGTGACGGGACATTATGGGACCCTCCCCATAGCTTGTTACAAGGGGTAACATACATTCCACGTGTGAATATGGAAATGAAACGAGGAATGTGTGTTTACATGCACTATGCCATAAATGTCATATTATCAGAACTGTATATGCATGTAATTGTTTTTAACGCATGTGACACATAACACTAACAAACGGCAACGCTCTGTAATATACACAAACAAAGAAACACGCATTACACCTTGTAAATATACATTGCTTTGTATGAAATAAACGTTGAAAAAAAAAATCAAACAAAGAAACACGCATTACACCTTGTAAATATACATTGCTTTGTATGAAATAAACGTTGGAAAAAAAAAAAAAATTAATCCGATTTGTTGTTTATTTCTGGTCCCCACCGGTCTCTGTGGCTAAAATCTTGCGAACGCGGCTTGTGAGCCCGTATACCCGGGTTCGAAACACAGCGGTGCTGGTTTTTTCGAAAAAGGTATAGGAGCCGGTCGTTCAGAAAGCAATGGCAAACTACTGAACGTAACACTTGCCTAGTACATCAACAGCAGCTGAAAATGCTGGTGTTGACTGCAACGTCCCGTAAGGGATACGCAACAATTTTTCTGTTCCCATTGAAGGCGGGTTTATTTGTCTCGAGAGTTAGACAAGTAATAAACACAACTAGAACGGCAGTGAAAGAAACCATGTTGTTACACCACAGTCGGCGCTAGGTTACAGTAGTAACACCTAAATATAATATCGAACGGATATCAATTTTTATAAGATGGCTAGTAATAGACAGTCAGTAAGTTCTGACCTCTTTCAGCCACTGACTGGACAGGAAAATGATTCAAGGCTGGAAGAGAAGTTTGCCTACTATCTGGATTCAGATGATGAGACTGAAGCCAGTGTTACCTCAAATCAGACTAAAACATCCTGGCTGGGTCACGGGACTCATGTGCCTTTAAAGTGGCTTAATTCACATAAAGGGGCATCATCCTTTGTTCGAGGGAGTAAGAGAGTGCAGCAGAAACGAAAGAGGTTAGATCAGCATGATAGTTGTGAACAAGAAAAATATACAACAGTTGTAGAAAAGGCCACAAGAAAGCAGCAAGATTTAAGTTTCAGTCAAAGATTAGTCATGAGCAGTAGTGCTAGGGATGATGTGAACATCAAGTGCAGCAAGCAAGACACAGCAATGAACATGGAAGAGATTTCAGTCAGTTGCACAAAAGACTATTATGGTGTCTCAGAAATTCATAAAGAACGGCCTAGGTTGACTGTCATACCAACATCTGATAAAGTTCGCTACCAGCTATCCACTGCTGCAACAATAAATCAGTACCTTCGAGATTATCAGAGGGAAGGCATTCGTTTTCTTTACCAGCATTATGTTGCACAGACTGGAGCCATTTTAGGAGATGATATGGGACTTGGCAAGACAATACAGGTTTTAGGTTTCCTGGCAGCACTGCTGGGGAAACAAGGCAATCAAATGGATACCCTACATAATATCCCAAAATTTATACGCCAGATGTCAGATGATATTCCAAGTAGCCCTCCAAAACAGGCACATAAACCATTCCTCATTATTGGGCCAAGTGCTGTCATGTATAACTGGCTGGATGAACTCAAGACATTTTAGCGCAAGCAAATTTCATGGTGTTGAGAAGGAGATTTGGCTTGATAACCTCAAGAAGGGAAAGTTGGAAGTAGTTGTGACACCATTTGGAACATTCAGGGACAACACTACAACACTGAATCAAGTTTTGTGTGATATTCAGTTGCACAGGAACGGAGCATAATGGGGACGACCCGTTGCTGTGAAGTTGGAACTGCGACTAACTAACTAACTAACTGAATCAAGTGGAGTGGGAGGCAGTCATTGTTGATGAAGTTCACAAAATAAAGTACTGGCTTGTACAGCATATATGCAAACAGTTCACCTTTAGCACACCTCATGCCAGGTGACATCCCCAACTTTACCAATCTCCTCAGAGAGGTCCCAGCAGTTGATACTTTACAAGTCCATGTTAAGTAAACAGCACTCATATTCCAAAAAAAACAATAATAATAATAATAATAATAATCCGTTTTGTTGGTTGATTCCAAGCCCTTGCATATTAAAAGCAAAAATGGGGTAGGAATTTATTACTTACGAAATTTACCAATGTAATTATTGCTGTAAAAAATAATTCTTTTAAATAGTTAGTTAGTTAGTTAGTCGACAGATCATACTCATTGCAGATCGAACCATTCAGTCCATAAGTGCTCGGATCCCCTCCTCAGCAAATCCCGCAGCGTGTAGCGGCTAACGACACCAGTTCTGTGTTGGTTTATCAGTCTTCTTTGGCTTCCTGTGTAGTGTTCTTGTTTGGCCACCCCTCCTTTAATTTGCTGTTCTCGCAGTCTGGCCATGGTTGTAGATTCACAGTCATCACTTGGTTCTCGCAACAGTCTTGCTTCTCGTAGAGCATTCAGAATGTCATCCTGGTCCATGGCGCGTCCGCCCTCCACAGTAGCGTTACCTGCGAGCTTGTCAGCCCGCTCATTCCCTTGTACTCCCGCATGCCCTGGCACGAAGATGTAACTAATCTTTGCCAGCCGAGACCGCTCCAGAGACAGCAACCAGTCTCTTCGGATCAACCCCATCTCTATCCTCTTGAGCATGTTCATTGAGTCGCTAAGGAAACATGCCCTAGTGAATGTCTGTGTCTCGAGCCATGTTATTGCTTTATTTACTGCCATGACTTCCATGGTCAGGCTACTTGTGGTCTCAGCAAAAGCACCAGAGTCCTCCTTCATACTTCTCCCTCCGGCCTGAGCCATAAGGCCCATGAGCTTCTCACATGTCGGACGACCGACCCATCTGTGTAAATGACAGCATCACCGTCTAGGGAATTCTCGAAAATCAAAGCTTGTACTTCCGCCTCCACAGCTGCCGGGTTTTCTTGTCTGCATTTTCTGTCTAGTTGGATGCAAACTGAAAAGGATGTGCAGAAATCTGTTGGCACTTGTACCCACTCCTCGCCAGGTTCTAAGTCCTCAAGTGAACACACCTGTTGAAGAATGTCTTCGGCTTGACCCATCCACGACCGTCCTCTTTTTAACCTGCTGCCCTTCACCTTCATAATTTCACTATGCAGTGGATGTTGTGTGTTTGCGTTAACTCTGAGGTAGGCGCGAGCTCTGCAGACTTGTGTTCTGTCTTCAATGGTTGGAAAATCAAGAAGGTAGCGCATCGCCCTGCATGTTGTATCTCTTGTACATCCAAGAATAATGCGCATAGCTTCATTCTGTATCCTTTCCATCCTTTCTATCTGCTTACGGCTGAGAGTCAGGATTGCCATCGCATACTCAAAAACAGACATGACCAGCCCTTCATATAGAAGACATAGATGACGCTGCTCACAGTTTGCTGCCGCCATCACCCACATCGCAGCCAACCCCCACTTGGCCTTTGTTATCACCTGGTCTATGTGCTCTTTATAAGCAAGGTTTCGATCAAACCGTATCCCCAGGTAATTCACTGCCTACGTTCTTTCCACCGTCTCTGAACACAGATTTACAGTTGGTGTTGGAGTGTTGACAATATGATTATTCAAAGAGAACCAAATCACTGTTGCCTTTGTTGGGTTGACCATTGCCCCAGCCTCAACACACCAAGTACTTATGCGATTGAGTTCGGTTTGTAGTTCCACAGCAACCTGACCTCTATCCTTACCCTGGCGATACACTAAAACATCGTCGGCATATGACAATGTCCTACCAGGTCCAGTGATCTGCTCACTGGTGATTCTCTCAGTGTAGGCGTTGAACAGTGCCGGAGATAATGGTGATCCCTGTGGTAGGCCAGGATATATTGTTGTTGGTTCCGACGTCCAACTGCCACATCTAAAAGCTGCTTTCCTTTGGAAGAGGGCTGCAGCGATCCAACTAAGGAGGAATGGACTTATTTTGAGTTCAAGAAGCTGAAGCATTAAAAAATCCAATGGTACTCTGTTGTACGCGTTCTCAAGATCAATCGCTGCAGCAAAGGTTTCAATGCCTGAGTGGAAACTTCATAGACATCATGGGCAAAAAATGCTGCATTCGTCCAGGTTTCTCTTTTTGGACCGTACCCACCCAGGGTAGGTGGGAAAACACCTTACCTCTCTAGCTGGCTTGATATTTTCCTGGCAATTAACTTCTCCAGCAGCTTGCCTATTGTATTCTGCATGGTTATAACTCGATATCCCTGAATTTTTGTGTGGTCTTTGCCAGGCTTCGGCAAGGGAATCAGATAGCTGTGTAACCACTCCTCCTTGATGCTAGCACTCCCTATACTATTGTTGTACATGTCTGCTAGTTCCTCTAGCTCGTTGTCGGTACACCTATTGATGTCGTTGTATCTTATGCCATCTGGCCCTGGAGCGCTGTTTTTTTATCGTCGAAGCACAGCCTTGATTTCTTTCACTGTCACTGTGTCTTCATCCGAAGTGTTCTGGGCCTTGCAACAGTCTGACGTGACCTCCTTGGCAAGATTTCGGCCTCTCATGTCTGTCTGGTTACTCTACTCTAGATAGCGTTCAAAGAGGGTTTTACCCTTGTCCTCTGCCAGATGAGGTCAGCACCTTGGAAGTCTCAAATGCTCTTATTCTTGACTACCCCGCTCATGCTTTTATGTAGTCGCCAGAATAATTTCAGTGACTTGTCTGTGCTTACTCTTTGACACACCTCTGCCCATTTTTCACTTTTAACCACCTTGACCAGTTTTTTTAAATAGCTTACTTTTGTGTGCATCTCTCTTTCTAAGTGCATGCAGGGACTGGGATGGCCAGCTCTGTTCTTCTTGGCATTTTGCCATCTCCTTACAGCACCACGTTTATCCAACCACGCCTTCTCCACCTCAAGGTTCCATCACGGTGGCTGCTCCCAGCTTTTTTTCCTGCCCTGAAGCTTTCTGCGCTTGTCACGTCTTATTTTACTCACCACATCTTGCCCTGTACTGTCATACTGGAAAGTCTTGACCGTTAACTTGTGCTGCCTGGTTCTGCCTTTCTCCATCAATATGCTGCAAGGGTGGTGGTCGCTGCCGTTTCCGAGTCACTTCCGGTTTCAAGATGGTGACGGACGGTCGTGTTGTATTTGTGATCGTTAACTTTTTCGCGTAGGAGATGGAGTTTTCAGTTTTACACTGGGTGAGGCAGTCAGTCTTACGGCACCCTACCTTAGACGCCTCCTACGTCAAGCATGGTAGATTACAGTGTAACTATTTATAGGTGCCAGTAACACACAGCCGGTCTCCCTGGCGAAGGGATTAAGGACGTTGATCGTAATCCCATATACTCACGTACGAAACACAGCTGCGGGAGATTCGGTAGAGGATTGCGTCGCGCTGGTTACTTATAGAGGTATGTGAGCCGGTCGTTCAGAAAGCAATGGCAAACTACTGAACGTAAAACTTGCCAAGACAGCAACAGCAGCTGAAAAATGCAGGTGTTGACTGCAATGTCCTGTAAAGGATATGCGAAAAAAAGTAACACACAGACGAGCCAAACAGTCAAGAGTAATCAACAAACAATTAGGATTAACTATGGTCACATGATATGTAAATGTAACCCTGTGTGAACTTTATCACATTTGAACCCTCGCTTCGGAGCTCAACAAATGTTGACTAGAACTTCAGTTGCAAAGTGGAGGTTTGTCGACTTGGTTCACTTGAGGTAAGACGACAAGTGTCATCTACAGGCTGACTACTTACTTTCATCTCGTTCATACGCAAATTCAACGTTAAGAAGTAAGTAACGTATCTAGGCATTCATTTCTAAGATTGATTGATTGATCTAGGAACCGACATCACAGCATTCGGGACATTCCCATTAGCGCTCCGTCCACATCCTCAGCAACCATCGAAGAGTTCCAACTCATTTTTAGGATATGAACATTAAAGTTTTATGGAATAAACTATGTATGTATGTAGATGAAGTATGTAGATATGTATGTATGTAGATGAAGTATGTAGATGAAGATGGGGTTTGAATTCTCTTTCACTGATTATTCAAACATATCAGTGATATTAATTTTGTGAAAGTGATTTCGATAGTTTTCACCACGTGTAATTCTGGATTAAAATTTCCTCTATCACGGATTATTCAAACATATCAGTGATTTCAATTTTGTAGAAGTGTTTTCGATTGTTTTCACTACGTGTAAATCTTTATTAAAGATTTCCTCTGTCACGGATTATATCAGATGGAAAACCAAATTGTAATACGTGTCAAAGTTAACACGAGTGAAGGTTTCGAGGGAGGAGAGTTCCACCAAGCAAACACACTTGTGTTTTCTATATCAGGACCTTATGTATCCCGGTTCAACTACTCGCTGATGGCGAGCGTCTTGAGGGGGCCTTGCGGGGTCGGTAGGGAAGGGATAAAATCCATCTACCGGTTTGAGGACCCTAAAAGATGGTACGCTACGCTGACACCGGAAGCAAAAGCGGCTCATTGTGAACGGCTTCACGGGACGAAGCATGAACTAAAGTAACTATTGTAATTGAAAACATAGAGAAGGAAAAGACCAAGGCTATGATTCACTGGATGCCTACAACTGCAAAGGCTGAGACAGTGAAGCAAATAGCCGCGGATATTTCGGGAGATATAAATGCGGAAGTGCATAAACTTAAAAACAACACGGACAAGTGGTTACTTCTGTGCAACCCGAAAGAACCTCTACCACATTACGTGGACATGGAGTTGGACGGGGTAGAAGATAGGCTACACGGTCACTTTATCACAGTTTCGTGGCGCCGTACGGCGTGTACAGTCTGTGGGAAAGACTCCCACTGGAGTAACAAATGTCCGGCCAAAGTAAAAATCAAGAAGGCACCTAGACTGGCACAAAAAGTCACCTCGAACTCCCAGACAGATCAATATAGTAAGGAGGATGAAGACGTTTTCCAGCTGGTCAGTCGGAAAAGGGGACGCTCAACCAAGAGCCTGTCTGACGGTGAGAGCTCGACACCTCCAGCCTGCCAAACGCCTGTTACCACGCTGCCGCCCCTCAACAACCGCGACTACCCTACACCGCCTGAAGCGAAAAGGTCAAACAAAAAGAAATTGTAAGTAATTATACTAAACAGATAACGACAAGCGCCATGACCGGAATAGACAGTGATAATATTAACACACCACCACGACAAAGAAACCTGTCAGATTCTTCTCCACGCCTCGTTATTGACTTAGAGATTTCAAGCCCGGCGAAACAATCTACTGACTATCTCCAGAAATGATAACATGAATACAGACAGTTTGAAACAAGAAACATAATTATACTCAACCGGTTCTTATATTACAACAAAAATAGAGGAAATTAAAATAATGAGTATTAACATTCGAGGTATAAGATCCAAAATTAATCATCTTATACCACTCATACACAAATATAAACCTGATTTTATACTCATGCAGGAAACTAACGTTAACACCGACGAACACGCATCATATATCACAACATGCTTAGGTCTAAGACACTCATGTTTTAGTCTTAGTACTCAACATATCGGATTGGGTACAGAAATAATACAGACATCGGACAGGTGGCAGATTATAGAGAAGGACAGGGTCTGCCAGGGTAGGATAGCTATAGTACAGGTGGGAAATAACATAAATAAATACTCAATTGTCAACATACACGCACCGCCTGACTACAGAAATCAGCCGCTCTTCTACCAAACACTGGAAAATGTATTATCACGCTCATATCGGGGTCACAACATCATTTTAGGGGGTGATTTTAATTGCGTACTTTCGGCGCACGACCTTATAAATGGAGATGTAAGAATGCAAATTAGAAACACAACAGGGGAGGAGGAACATCAGTTAGACACATTGCAAACAATTTTAGATATCCATGGGCTAACAGACGCATACAAACAGATACATCCCCATGGAACAGATACAACACACACAAATAATGCGCATAACAGAGCAGCGCGATTAGATAGAATTTATGCGCCCATAACACATCATATAACACAAGTCAAGCATTTACAGGAGACACTGAACTTCACAGACCATAAGGCTGTAGTTGCAACAATAAACACAGTACAAACAACACCACATCTTAGAAGATCTCCCCATTGATAATTTAACAGCACACTTTTACAAAATCAGGACTATGTAGATTGCATAACAAAACTGATCCTCATATACACAAGCGATATACCAGAGGGTAATGCGCGAGAACTCTGGGAAACACTTAAACAAACTATACGAGAGAGAACACAAACACTAGCAGCAGTAATACACAAGCAAAAACTACAACAATAAAAAGTATTGGAAAATGCAATTAAGCTCTTACTACAGACAGACAAAAATTCACCACACATCATAGCATTACAGGAAGAATTAGATCTTCACAGACATCATCGATTTCAGGCGGCTTTACTGCGAACAAAGTTAAAAACTATAACACAAGAGATACCGAGTAAAAAATACCTATCTTTAGAACAAAACATACACTGCAGCAGACAGATAGGCCAGATAATTGACAGGGAAGGAAATATCCAAGTCGAGCCACAACAAATAGCCTTAGCCTTTGAAGATTATTACAATTACAAGAACCTTTATACAGAGGAAAACACACAGGCGCACGTGCAAGAACACTTTATGAAATTCACAAAAGAACTCACAGAGGAACAGAAACTAACACTAGATACTGAATTAACACACACATGAAAACAGCTAGTCTCATTGAAAATACATGCAAATCTGTGGCAATTCTGGCCCACAGTGAGGAGGATATGGTAGAGAAGGCTTTTCAGTATGGGAGGAATTTAGGCATTGCCTTCCAGGTAAGTAACCAGCACGTTAGTGTAGTTGCTAGGAAGCTACGCTGATAATAGCATGAGTGTGGTTGGACATGGTTCAAAGCCTGCTTTTGTTTTCCACTAAAGTGAGGGAGAGATTGGCCACCTCTTCATATTTGCTTTCAGGCCTGTAAATTGTGAGGGTCCTGGCACATCACACACCCACACTAGGTTCCTACATTGGGACTTGATTGTTTGTCTTTGCCAGGTAAATGATGAGTGGCTGTCAGAGAGGGTTACAGGCTCAAGTCAGTGGTTATGTGTATCATCTTGTGACAGCCAGGAAGGTTGAGGGTGTTAGAGGCAGAGGAAGAACATTCTGGATGGGTTGGTCATGTGGCATGGAAGGCTATCAACATTTGAACTTAACAAGAGCAAAAGATCAGATATTTATAAGAGAAACATGATCACCTGTGCTGCTCAATATGGCACATGAAAATGATGATTTGTTTATTCTTTTCTTCATTCTGTTGTCCTCTGAATCCTCACAGCATAACATCAATAATTTTATCACAGTCCTGGCGTCTGATTTCTTCATTGTTCTGGCAAACTGTTGGATGTGCGGATCTGGTCAATAGGGTGTGTTGTGCCATGCACCATATCGGGAAAACCAGTCGAGGAGGGAAATTCATAATTCATATGTCCATTACAAATTGAATTAGCTATACATGTGCCAAATTTCAATTTTTTCCACCTGCTCCTTGATGGTCAGGCTAAAGTCTTATGAGAAGCCCCTTGTATATACATATGTGATATAACATTATGGTGAGGTATTTTGCTCATTCTAGCCATACAGATTATACAATTGCATGCTCATTGTAAACAGGTTTTATAGGCATGCTGATATAGTTGTATAATCATATGGAAATGATCAACTTCTTCTTCTTCAGCGTTCCGAGCCATTGAGGTTCTTTGCTGCAGATACAATCCGTCTCCATTCGTCTCTCTGGTTGACCTTCTCTTGCCAGTCGTTGATTCCAAGTGCTTGTAGGTCTGTATATATATATTATCTCTCCAACGTCTTCTTGGTCTACCTCGGGGTCTACGGTCATTTAATTCCTGAGTGTAAGCGAGTTTTGTTTCCCTATTGCCCCTCTGCCGTGCGTCCACCTTGACGAGGTAGAGGGGCTTGCGCGTTCCAATGACCCCAAGAGCTATGCCGACGGTAGCACTGCTACTGGTAGGGTCACCCATGTCGGACAGGTCAAGGGAGAGGGACCAGACGAAGTGACGCACAAACCTGCTGCCTTGTAGGTAGACTGGGGACAGTCAAAGGCTAGGGAAAGCATCCCGAAAAGTGCTTGTCGAAATCGGATGTACTGAGCCACAAGCTTGACAAAGAAGTGCAACGTAACTTTATCATTTCATGATGCCACAGATGAAAATTAATCGTTATGGTGCTAATCCCGTGAAGTCCCATCAGGCGGTGATAGTGCCGGGCCCCCTGCCTCGAGGGGGTCCACCCATGACTACTGGTGGTCACCTTCCCCTGTGCTGTGGAGTCAAGGCACAGAGGAGTAGGTTAAGAGCTATTGACCAAATACCAAGGACACTCAACATACTACAGTGGAATGCCGAAGGAGTTTATAACAAGAAAGAATCCCTGACACAGCGTCTTCATAAAGATAGAATAGATGTGGCATGCATTCAAGAGACACACCTCAATGCCAATCGCAAATTTTCAGTCAGAGGATATCAGGCCACACGTTTCGACCGCGAAGGACATAAAGGAGGAGTTCTAATACTTACACGAAATACAATACCTTGCAGCGAAGTATCTGTGATCTCTGACAACCAAACAGAAATTATAGGTGTTGATATAATGATAAAGGACGTGAAAATAAGAATCTACAATCTGTATAGCCCAGCAGATAAGGACCTTACACTCTCAAACATGAAAATAACTGACACAAACTGCATTATTGTCGGAGACTTTAATAGCCGTTCAGAAAGATGGGGATACCCAGATACTGACAAAAGAGGAGATGAATTGGAGGATTGGGAAATAGACTCAAATCTCCATCTACTCAACAAAGCGGATGACACACCGAGCTTCTACTCCAGAAGATGGCTTACCACTTCTACTCCAGACTTAGCTTTCTGCACAGGAGACATCCTCCACAAAATCGATCGCCATGTGCTGGACCAATTAGCAGGTAGTGACCACAGACCAATCAAGCTTGTAATGAATATGGAGTATGTTCCACAGGAGCAAAAGCCCTTGCCCCGCTGGAATTACAAACGAGCAGATTGGGACAGATTTGCCATACTAACAGACAAATATTGTGAAAACATAAATACACGATATGGCAACATAAAGCAAATGGTGGAAAGTCTAAACAGAGCGATAATACAGGCAGCCACTGAGTCCATTCCTAGAGGAGCGAGGAAAAATTACAAACCATACTGGACTGAAGAACTACAAAGTTTGGAGGACAAAGTTGAAGATGCCAGGAAGACAGCAGAGAGAGAACAAACAATTGAAGCGAATATCTCTCTCAAAGCCATCTCAGCAAAATATAAAAGAACAGTAAATCAAACAACAAGAGATTGTTGGAGGGAAAAAACAGAAAACCTGAATTTTGACAGGGATGGAAACAAACTATGGAAACTAGTGAAAGCCATGAACAATGAAGGACCTAGAAACAAACAAATAACAATTAAACAAGGAAATGCCTTGCTTACAGGAAAAAAGGCTGCAAATGCACTAATGGAACACTATGCAAATGCAAACCACATTGATATTACAACCGAACAGAAGAAAGCAATCAAAGACAAACAGATACATCATAGAAATACAGAGACAGCAGCAGAATATATGATGGCAAATCTAACAATGGAAGAAATGGAACAGGCAATGAATACCCTAAAAAAGAAGAAATCACCAGGAAAGGATGGAATCACAAATGAAATGCTAATAGGACTAGGGACAAAGGCAAAAAAGAAACTACTAGCAGTCCTAAATAACAGCTGGAAGAGAGGAATAGTCCCACAGGCATGGAAGGAAGCTATACTAATACCAGTCCCAAAGAAAGGAAAAGACCTGGAAGAACCAAATGGCTATCGACCTATCAGTCTACTTAGCTGTGTAGGAAAATTAATGGAACGCATAATCAATGGCAGGCTAACATGGCATCTGGAAGAAAACAAACTCTTAACACCACACCAAGCAGGATTCAGAAAGTACAGATCCACTGAAGATCAAATAACCTATATAGCTCAGGAAATAGAGGATGCCTTCCAAGAGAAAAAGCACACACTAGCAGTCTGGATAGATTTAGAAAAAGCATTTGATAAAGTATGGAAGGAAGGACTGAAAGTAAAACTGCAAAACATGCATGTTTGTGGAAAAATGTATAAATGGATCAGCCACTACCTTGAGAACAGAACTGCCAGGACAAAAGTACAAGGACAAACAAGCAAAATGATGCTGCTGGAGCAAGGTGTCCCCCAAGGAGGAGTTCTTTCACCAACATTATTCCTAGCATATATAAATGACATCACAGAAAATTTTCCAGCCAGAGTACACACATCCTCCTTTGCAGATGACCTAGCCATATGGACATCTGAAGAATATATTAGTACAGCTAACAGCAGAATACAGCAAGCCTTATTAGCACTAGAGGACTGGTCAAAATCATGGCTAGTGAAGATAAGTGAGGAGAAAACAACATGCACAGTGTTCTCCCTCTCAAATAAAACTCAGCAACCTAAGCTGGTATTGAATGGAAAAATATTGCGCCATGAAGAAAATCCAAACTATCTAGGAGTCACCTTTGATCGTCGCCTGACATGGAAGACACAGGTTGAGAAAAATCGAACAAGAGCAAGGCAGAGAATGGCAATCATGAAAAAGCTTGCTGGTACAACGTGGGGAGCAGATGAGAAAGTTCTCAAGAAGTTATATACTGGACGGGTGAGGCCAGTACTGGAATATGGCATTGCAGCTTGGGCAACAGCAGCTAAGTCAAACTTTAACAAAATAAGTAGAGTCCAAAACCAAGGAATGCGAATCATAACTGGAAGCCTGAAGACAACGCCTATTAATGAACTAGAAAAGATCACTTGTTTACAACCAATGCAGGATAGAAGAGATAGCAGAGCCCAGCAACAAGCAGAAAAATTTAGAAGATTGACAGACCACCCTATGTACAACAGATTTAATGGTTTTGGAAAGGGAAGACTGAAGCGTAGCAACTTTGTAGAAACTGCAAAACGAAGGATTAGGGCAGATCCTATACTTAACATATCAACAGTCAAGCCCATACACAATGCACACAAGTTCCCAGCTTGGAGACAGCAGCAACTGCCTGAGATGATAGAAAACATTCCTGGTATTGAGAAAAAGAACACTCAGCATGAAACCGAAAGAAGAGAAATAACCCTAAACTACATAAAAGAACATTACCCAAGCAGGAATTGGACCCATGCATATACAGATGGATCAGCCAAAAATTCAATAGAGAATGGAGGAGGAGGAATTCTCCTAAATTTAAAAAATGGAGTGAAAAAAAACACACTCAATGGCAACTGGAAAATTTTCAAGTAACTTCAAAGCGGAGGTAGAGGCTTTGAAAACTGCAGCAGAAATGCTCCTGATGGAGGAAAATAAAGAGAAGCAAATAGCTATCTTCACAGATGCAAAGTCAGCTGTCTCAATACTGAAGAGCAATAACAGCACAGAACTAACTGACCTAAGAGCAGCACTCCATGGTCTATGCCAGAAATCCAAAAAAGTTGTAATACAGTGGATCCCATCACATTGCAGTATACCTGGAAACGAAGAGGCTGACAGACTGGCAAAAGAGGGCGGACGACTACCACAGCCTGACATAGACATAACCTATAATGAGGTAAAGAGGTTGATAAAAAGCACTTATAGAACCAAATGGGAATCAGAGCATCCAGGCCATCAGAAGGATGATGCATATTACAAACTCGACCGAAGAGAACAAGTAGCAATCTTCAGACTCCGCACAGGACATAACAGGCTGAAATACCACTTGTTCAATAAACTAAAGATAGGAGATACCGATGAATGTAATTGTAGAACTGGAAAAATGACAGCAAAACATTTGCTGCAGGATTGCCCAACGTATGCAGAACAGAGAAAGATATTTTGGCCCACACCTGCTTCATTTGAGGACAAGCTCTATGGAGATATCAACAAGCTAAAGTTGACCACAGCTTACTTTAACTACATACAGGTTGACATTTAAAGGTGCATGAAGACCCAGAGGCATGAAATGGAATATTGCTTGGATAGCAAATCCATTATGTGGAAAGTCCAAATCGAAAGCTCGCTGTGTGGGCTTCATAAAGGTGGAAAAGTGTCTAGTGGCACAAAATGGAATATTGCTTGGATAGCAAATCCATTACGTGGAAAGTCCTAATCAAAAGCCCATTGTGTGGGCTTCATAAAAGGTGGAAAAGTGTCCTAGTGGCACAAAATGGAATATTGCTTGGATAGCAAATCCATTACGTGGAAAGTCCGAATCGAAAGCTCACTGTGTGGATGTCATCTGCAGACTGCATACTTCTGGTTTCCGGAAGAACAGCCTATGGTGAACGGAAGGCCCAATATACGGAAGTGAGGCTAAGCAGCCATGTGCAGGACGTGACGATTCCTTGGGTGAGCCCAGTACCAGAGCGCTATGTATCGGCTCTGCAAGTATGGAAGCCTCCTTGGATGGCGGGGAATGCCCATGGTCTGCCCCTGCCTTCCCTTGAGGGCTGAACCAGGATCTGTGGCTGTTCTATATGGACCAGCTGGGATGGGGGATAACACCACAACAGTGAGAGTCAAACGTCCGAAGAAACCCCCGGGAAGGTTAACCCGGTCAACAAATTCCCGCAGAAGTCGGATGTGTCGGCCTAACGGCGCAAGAACGCAGCTCTGCTTTAAACAGGCACAACGCAATCACATCCGAAAAAAACAAAACGGATGAACGAAGAAGAAGAAGAAGAATTAACACTAACAGATATAGCACAAGCGGTTCATGGAATGCAGAAGGGCAAATTGCCTGGCCCTGACGGTATTACCGCTGAATTCTATCAGTTTTTCTTTCCTCTTCTAGGTCCCTTTTTACTAACAGTATTCTCTTAAACTTTCCACAAACATGAACTCCCATCCAGTTTCAACCCGTCTTATATCACTCTTATTCCGAAGGAGAACACCGACAAGGCACTTTTAAAGAGTTACAGACCGATCTCGCTTTTAAATGTAGACTACAAGATTTTATCAAAGGCTTTGACGAATAAATTGAAACCAGTAATGGCATCTCTCATTCATGAAGACCAGCAATGTAGTGTACAACACCGGAATATCCAGCAACACACACACACTTCATAAGGGACATCATCAACTATACACATCTGAAAAATTGTCAGTCCTCAATTCTCTCTTTAGATCAAGAAAAAGCATTCGACAGAATATCTCACTCATACCTCCACAAACCTCTCTCACAATGCAACGTGGAAAATTATTTTCGGACATGGGTCAAAATTTTAGGCAAAATGGAAAAATAAGGCGGATTTTCCATTTGACTTAACATCAAACAATCTTATAAAAGAGTACGGAATAGTCTTCCCATGTTAACCAAATCAGACACACAAAAACACATGGCAAAATCTAGAGAAGAAAATAACAGATATGTTACAGAGGTACAAATACAAAACAACTACCATATTTGGTAGAAGTACCATTGTTAATACATTTATAATTCCAAAAATACTATATCTGTGCACAGTCCTAGATCCCCCACGTCAGACTGTCACAAACATAAACAAAGAGATTAGACACTTTGTTTTTTGGGAGCACCATCTACAGTATCAAACATACTACACTCATGCAAGACAAAAAAGATGGAGGTATCGCCCTCCAAGACATAACAACCAAAATACAAGCACTTAAGATCAAACACATAAGCGAAATCCTACAACACCCAGAAAAACACCCTTTAGCACACTATTACATTGGAATTAGGCTATCTTATTTAATACCTATTAGGAATACATCCTCACATTACTTTGGCACTCTCCCAACATTTTACAAAACATGTATTTCAGCCATTAAATGACACGAAAAATTACTACACAAGAAAACACATACAAGCATTTAGTTAAACTACAAGCAACTCCAGTACACCTCAGAATTAAAAGATGACATAGATATTTCATAACAAATTATACCGAAACTTTCTCTAATATTCACAACAAGAAGATTACCCCAAAAGCAAAGGAAATTACATATAGGCTTGTTTACAGCATGACCCCAATAACAGAGAGAACAGCAAAAATAACTAAACAAATACTACAGTGTCAGCTTTGTAGACGGAACGTCGAAGAATCAGAAGAGCACATCTATTACGAATGCAACACAATCATGCCAACAAGATATCTCCTACAAAACATCCTAAACACTCAAACGAAACAAAGAACAGATGTTTACAAAGCAATCATGATAAATTCCATTCCTTACTCACACAAGACATCCACACAAAGCTACTTGTTCTATTGGCAGAGTACAGAAATCTTATATGGACATTAAGAAACAAAGCATTATACAATTACAGAACAATCAACAAAGAACAGAACTTTATCAACAAAAAGTCTCAAACATTCTACCCTTAGCCCCACAAGCGCAAATCCCGTAAGAGTTTTGCCCGAAGACAGCACATATTACAGAAGAAGCAAATAACTTGTTTTAAACAAAGGGTACCACAACTGTAAACGTGTTTATTGACGGTATTAATAATCTTACAATTATTATTATTATTATTATTATTATTATTATTATTATTATTATTATTATTAGTATTATTATTATTATTATTATTATTATTATTATTATTATTAATACGTTCATTAGTACTGCTACCATTATTATTAATTTTCCCATTATTATATTTGAATGTGCAACATGAAATATATTGTGGATGCGTGTCTGTGTCGTTGGCAGTAACATATGTATGCGTCTGGGTGTGGAAGCAGGTGTGTGTGTGTGTGAGTGGTGTATGTATTTGCACGCGCATGTGTACAAGTGTGTGTTTGTGTGTGTGTGCGCGCGCGCGCGCGTCCGTGCGCGTGTAGCAGCCTTTAAACCAAAGCAATATCTCAAGTATTAAAATTATGTTATATGGTAATGATATTTTTGAAAAGGAAAAAATATATGCACCACCATGTATAAACATATTAATTAAGCCCTTTAAGTACCCTAAGCTAAAGTGGCTTGTAGTGGTCAGATCTTAAGTCCTTCCCATTATATCTGAAACCCAGTCACTATCACAGCTTTGAACCAATAACCTGCCTGGGGACAGGCCATGAACTCTAATTGCTAGTTATAAATCCCTGATTCTTGTCCCCCAAACAAAAGGGATCATGGACATTTACAGGACACTAGAGCGTCATCCTGTAATTTGACATCAGGCCAACAACACCAACAATGTGAACCTTCACCTCGGTAGCTAAGTGACCCAGAAATTACAAAGAAGCCCCATTTTAATGGGAATGATAATTTAAAGTTTGTTGCCCAAGCTCACGGCATTCAATGTACTGCTGTCTCCAGAAAGCATGAGATAGATCAAGATAAAATGTGTGTGTGTGAGAGAGAGAGAGAGAGAGAGAGAGAGAGAGAGAGAGAGAGAGAGAGAGAGAGAGAGAGAGAGAGAGAGAGAGAGAGAGAGGATGGACAGGTGTTACACACGTTCCGTTTGTGTAAGTGGAAATGAATCATATGCAAGGCATGTGTGTTTACATGCACAATGCCATAAATGTTATATTATCATAACTGTATATATGTATGTATTTGTTTTATTCACACATGTGACACCTAACACTAACAAATGGCAACGCTCTGTAATATACACAAACAAAAGAGACACACATTACACCTTGTAAATATACATTGCTTTGTATGAAATAACCGTTTAAAAAAAATAAAATAAATAAATTCAATAGAATAGAAAAAATAAATTAAACATGCCTGAAGTACAGCTTCGGCTGCTAGATTCTGGGATATTTAGAAGAGATACAAGCTTCTCACATGTTGCTGCATTGATCCCCATGATTAGAACTTTGTTGATCAAATTCACATATCTAGTGAGCAACACCACTAGGCTGTCTGGATACTTATGTTCAAACTGAAGACAGCACTTAAGAATCTGCTCATCACTGGTTGTTTGGAGAGAAATCAGTTTTCTTTGCAGCCTCTTGTGGAGTCTGTCCAACAAGCTGTGAGTTTTCTTTAGTTAGATGATAATGAATAAAGCTGATAGCCTGTGAGGCTCTCTGCGGTGTGGAATAACCAAGACGTTTGTTGGAACTTCCTCTATATTTAAAGTAATCAAGCTGCTGGAGTACAACCCAGGGTAAGTCCAAAACAATGCCCTGGTACCCTGGTATATTGAGGTTCACGATGTTCTGTAGAAACGTCAAACGTGACATCAAAACGCTTGTATCGACGATGAAGATTACATCATCACTGTCATCAGTATCAGGGTTGTGTTTTCGAGAACATCTGGCCATAGACACGTCCTTTTTTGATTCCATGTGTTTGATAAATTTGAAAAATAATCGACTTGTCTTTGTAATGTAAGCCGGATGATATATGATGTTTGCATCCAAGACTTAAAAAACAAATATTGACGTGGTTTGATTGTTTCTTCTAGTATTCCTTTAGCCAGGGCCTTCCAGATCTGGCTGTAAATGTCCCGACGGCTGACATACGCAGAAAGCTTATTTATGAAATAACCTACAATGTCCTTGAACGTTATCCCTAATAATTGAAGCACAGACTTCATAGCCTCCAGTACGGATTGTAAAGTAAAACGCCTAGACAGTTCCATCGTGTCATTCACTTAATGATGTACAATCATTAAAACAGAATTTTTTTTAAAACTAAAGATTACATAACTATAATTGTATTCTTCTCGGCCTGGCTAAGATCCTGCACTTGATCTTGCCAGGGGCCGGGTTGATCACCCAACACAACCGACACACAGGGACGCGGGACCTAGAGGGGCGGTTCTGGCCCCTCTGTGAACCGTGAGCCCTTAAAAAAAAATTACTAAAGATTTCCGTGGAGAGGAACAATATAATGAGTCTAAAGACTATTTTTCAAACCCTACTTTGTAGGGTATTATAAATCAAACATTACGAATGGGCTTTAGAAATGCAAATACTTGAAAATGACAAATTCCTAGGTACTTGAAACTCTTTACTTGATTCAGGGGTTGTTCTTCTAGATTAATATTTGTTATTTCTTCTTTGGTTATAGTCATTACCTGTTTTACTTATGCTTATTTTCATATTATGTCGTTTAGACTATTTATGTGGTCTTGTAATTTTGATTCTTCTTCTTCTTCTTCAGCGTTCCGAGCCATTGAGGTTCTTTGCTGCAGATACAATCCGTCTCCATTCGTCTCTCTGGTGGACCTTCTCTTGCCAGTCGTTGATTCCAAGTGCTTGTAGGTCTGTACATGTATTATCTCTCCACCGCCTTCTTGGTCTACCTCGGGGTCTACGGTCATTTATTTCCTGAGTGTAAGCGAGTTTTGTTTCCCTATTATCTTCCATTCTTTCTATATGCCCCAGCCATTGTAGACTATTAGCATTCATGATACCAGTGATTAGCGGGGACTTAAACAGATCATAAATGTCTTTGTTACTTCTTCTTTTCCACTCTCCACTTTGTGTATCCCTAATGGGTCCAAAGATGCGTCTTAAAATTTTATCTCAAAGGTTTGTAACAAGGCTTCGTCTCCTTTCGTTGTACTCCAGGTTTCAGAGCCATACAGCACAACTGGTCTGATCAGTGTTTTGTATATTGTGATTTTGGTGTTACGAGATAGCGCCTTTGATTTTAGTAGATGTTGTAGTGCATAGTATATCTTATTTCCAGAGTTGATTCTAGTTTGTATTTCTTCCCTTATGATGTTGGAGCAGTTAAAGATTGTACCCAGGTATTTGTATGTTTCCGTTCTTTTAATGGTCATATTGTCTATTTGTATGTGGCCAAAGTTTTTAGCCATTCCGTCTCTTGAAATTACCATATATTCTGTCTTATCTTGGTTGATAACCAGCCCCATCTGTTGAGCTTTTTCCTTTAAGTGAGTGTTACTATATTATAAGTATCTTCCATGCATAGTCTGGTCATGTTTATTAACTTCCTTGGTCTTCCAAATTCCTGCATAGCATTCCATAGACTATTCCTATGGACACTATCATAAGCCTTTTTAAAATCCACAAAAATGTTATGGAGATCTCTTTTATATTCCCAATGTTTCTCGGCTATTTGTCGTAAGATAAATATCTGATCTATTGTTGATCTGTTTTGTCTAAAACCCGCCTGGTAGTCACCTAATATGTCTTCTGAATATGGTTTTAGTCTATTTAGCAATACTGCGGATAGTATCTTATAGCTTGTGGACAGTAGTGATATTCCTCTATAATTTCCACATTGGAACTTGTCTCCTTTCTTAAAGATAGGTATCAATAATGACTCTTTCCAGTCATGGGGTAATTCTTCTGTCCTCCAGATTTTTATTATTAGTTCGTATAGCTTTAGATGTAATGCATGGCCACCTGCCTTTATAATTCAGCAGCAATTCCATCAGTCCCAGTTGCCTTATTGTTTTTAAGTCGTATGATTACATATAGGATTTCTTGAAATATAGGTTCTTCAATTTGTGGTTCGCATGTTAGAACCTCTTCCTGTGGGAAAATGTTACTTGGAGCTTCACAATTTAGTAATTCAATAAAATAATCTTTCCATGTGTTGCACATTTTCTCATTGGTATTTATCATATTCCATTTTTGTCTTTTAATATAATATGTGTTTTGTTGGTGCCCTCGTTCATTGACTTCAGTCTTTAAAAAATTTTCTGGATTCATTTTTCTGGTGATTAATTTCCATATCTTTGATATATTTACTCATATATTCTCGCTTCTGCTGTCGACTATTTTTGTAGCCTCTTTACATTCATTTCTATATAGCTCTTCCTTTCGGATGTTATTGATGTCATTTAACATACATGTCTGGCATACTTCTTCTTAATGACTGCTTCTTCACATTTTTGGATTGAACCATCTGTTCTTTCTATGCGAGAACACACCGAGACATTATTCTGCGGTAGATTGAATTGTATTCTTGATTTTGATTCTGATTTTGCTATTAATGCTTGATCGTCCGCAAATATAAGTTCTTTAATGGTGGAAAAAAAATCCGTTTTGTTGGTTGATTCCTAGCCCTTGCATATTAAAAGCGGGTTTACACCCGATTCTACCAGAGTGTGTTTATTTGTCTCGAGAGTTAGACACATAATAAACACAACTAGAATGGCAGTGAAAGAAACCATGTTGTTACACCACAGTCGGCGCTAGGTTACAGTAGTAACACCTAAATATAATATCGAACGGATATCAATTTTTATAAGATGGCTAATAATAGACAGTCAGTAAGTTCTGACCTCTTTCAGCCACTGACTGGACAGGAAAGTGATTCAAGGCTGGAAGAGAAGTTTGCCTACTATTTGGATTCAGATGATGAGACTGAAGCCAGTGTTGCCTCAAATCAGACTAAAACATCCTGGCTGGGTCACGGCATTCATGTGCCTTTAAAGTGGCTTAATTCACATAAAGGGACATCGTCCTTTGTTCGAGGGAGTAAGAGAGTGCAGCAGAAACGAAAGAGGTTAGATCAGCATGATAGTTGTGAACAAGAAAAATATACAACAGTTGTAGAAAAGGCCACAAGAAAGCAGCAAGATTTAAGTTTCAGTCAAAGATTAGTAATGAGCCGTAGTGCTAGGGATGATGTGAACATCATGTGCAGCACGCAAGACACAGAAATGAACATGGAAGAGATTTCAGTCAGTTGCACAAAAGACTATTATGGTGTCTCAGAAATTCATGAAGAACGGCCTAGGTTGACTGTCACACCAACATCTGATAAAGTTGGCTACCAGCTATCCACTGATGATGTACATCCTGCAGTAATAGTTCCTGCAACAATAAATCAGTACCTTCGAGATTATCAGAGGGAAGGCATTCGTTTCTTTACCAGCATTATGTTGCACAGACTGGAGCCATTTTAGGAGATGATATGGGACTTGGCAAGTAAATACAGGTTATAGGTTTCCTGGCAGCACTGCTGGGGAAACAAGGCTATGAAATTGATACTCTACATAATATCCCACAATTTATACGCCAGATGTCAGATGATATTCCAAGTAGCCCTCCAAAACAGGCACATAAACCATTCCTCATTATTGGGCCAAGTGCTGTCATGTATAACTGCTGAATGAACTCAAGACATGGGGATATTTTAGCGCAAGCAAATTTCATGGTGTTGAGAAGGAGATCTGGCTTGATAATCTCAAGAAGGGAAAGTTGGAAGTAGTTGTGACAACATTTGAAACATTCAGGGACAACACTGTAAGTGGTGATAGTTGTGACAACATGTGAAACATTCAGGGACAATAATGTAAGTGGTGATAGTTGTGACAACATTTGAAACATTCAGGGACAACACTGTAGTAGTGGAGTATGTTAAGTAGACGATGCGTATGAAGCTCAGGATTATGCTGGAAATGCTGGAAATCTCGAAAATCGTGGAAACGGTGAAGTTGGTACCGGTGAAAATGTGGGGCGGGACATAAATTTTGGTGAAAAAAACGTTGCGGTGAAAGTCGGTGAGAATATATTTTGATGGTGAAAACAAAATGTGGAAACGTGGGGTTGTAAAAGTCGGAGAGAAATATGTTTTTTTTTTTTTTAAAATCTGGCTGTAGGCGTTGTTGTGTATGGTAATGTGAGAGGGTTGTTTTGAAGTGCGGTGTACTTGGACTATAGTAAATGTGTCTAGTTGGTGATGGGTCCGAAGTGGTCCGTAGCGAGTCGCAATGGAGGTGGTGGTTTGAAACCTCGGTCGGTAACTATAATGTTATGTAGTCATTCTCTTTCTGTGAGGGCCATTGTTTAGTGGAACATATTATATGATTGCTCATAAATCCTAACTGGGGTCGGTGTATTGATAAGAGGGTGGGTGCGTGTAGAGAGTGTAGGATTCGGAAAACGTTGTAGACCAACACCCGTGATGTTCAAAGGGTGGTTGGTGTAGAGGATGGTGGGGCTCGAACGGTGGTAGAACAACTATTGGTGAGAGCAAGAGGTAGTTGGAGTGAGGAAAATTGTGCGTAGTACGTATAGTGAAAAACGTGATGGATAACCTGAGGTTCCAACTTCACGGTACCGGGTCGTCGTTATGATCCCTTCCTGTGCCATGAAAAAGACAGGAGGTGTAGTAGGTCAGTGTAGAATAAGGGACGAAGCCAGTAGTAGTTTTATTGTAGTAATATTAGATGCCAGCGACAGCAATAGTAGTTGGTGCCTGTTAGAGATACAAGGTCTCTTTTATTGGGGTGTGTAAAACCACACAAACACAAAGAGGGTCACCACAACACACCAAAAGACAGAAAGAACAAAAGATCCACCACACGTACACACATACAGACACACAAGGACACACAAATACAAGTACAGACAACTCATACCATTACTACTGTCACCATCAGCTATACACAACTACAGACATACACACGCAAAGACACACACAAACCACACATTACACTTGTAAACACAGGCAGACATGAACACAAAAAAACAAATACTGATACACCACAACCACACAAGTTCACGGCGGACACACCCACACACACATACAATCGGAGGGGGGGGCGGGCGGTTGCGTGAGAAACCCACACACACGGGTCGTCAGCGGGTGCGGGCGGTGCGTGAGAAAACTAATACAACGTATCGAGCGAGTGGACGGAAAAATGTTAAGTGTAAATTAATAGTAGCATGTGAGAGGATCATTCTGTGGCGCTTGAAGATGGTACCAGTTAATATCTTGGCGTGATTATGAATGGGGTGACATCATAGTCATAGTAATGGTACAGTATAACAGGACACCATAAACACAAAGACACACACACACAAGTACAGACATACACAAGTACAGAGACATCACACGTATAGACAAGAACAAATATCCACACACACACACACACACACACACATAAGCAAACACTCACACCCAAGTACAGACACAACCACACATACACGAAAAGACACACACACACAAGTACAGAGTCACCACAACAACATCTATACACACACACACATGAACACAAAGAAGCAAACACGAACAGTGACAAACACACACACACACACACACACACACACACACACACACACACACACACACACACACACGTGTAATACAGACAAATACACACACAAATACAAAGACAACCAATCACACACAAGTACAGACATACACAAGTACAGACATACAAGTACAGACACACAAACACAAACACACATACTGACAAGTATACAAGTACAGAGACATCACAAAAAACAAAGACACACTTGTACATACAGATATCACAAGTACAGACACCCAAGTACAGACACAACCTCACATACAAGCAAAGACAGAGACACACGCATAAACAAACAAACACACCCAAGAACAGACACAACCACACACACAAGTACACAAAGACACCACACACACGTGCACACTTGTAAATACAGACATCACATGTGCAGACAAGTACACACATCTCCTACCATTACTACTGTCACCACAACAACTACACACAGACACACACACACACATGTACAGACACAGACACAGGTACACACGTACAAACACGTGTACATACAGACATCACATGTGCAGACAAGCACACATACACTTCTACATAAGACAAGTACACACACATAAAGACAGACACAAGTAAACATACACAAATACAAAGACAACCAAGCACACACAAGTACAGACACAACAACACATACACCCAAAAACGGACACACATGCATTAACAAACAACCACACACGTACAGACAAAACCACACATACACGCAAAGGCACACACACACAAGAAGCAAACACACCCATCTCCTACCATTATTACTGTCACCACAGCTATACACAAGTACATACAGACATGAAAAACAAAAAAGCAAACACTTGATACACTTGTACATACAGACATCACAAGTACAGACATACAAGTACAGACACATACACAGGAACACAAACATACGTAAGACACAACCACACATACACGCAAAGACACACACACACAAGTACAGACACTTGCCCACAAGATTATCACAAAAATAAACGCACAAAGCGCATAACCTTTTTGTTAACGAACGCAGATGTCTGAGAAAACCCCTACGTCATCAGTGCCATATGCAAAAGTCATTAAGTGGGCGATCGTTAGCGTGAGTCATCGCTCACATGAAGGCGGGCGGGCGGTCGCGTGAGAAAGCCTGGCGTTGTCTATAAAACCGCCACCTCAGCTATGTAGTCTACTGCAGCCATTGTTCACGTGCTGACTTGACTAGCCTTCGCTACAGAATTATTTGTGAATCAGGTTGGTGTAATAGTAATCGCTTAGTGTAGTGACATGTCGGCATCTGATTGTTGATAAAACAGTGAAACATATATTGTTGTGTATTCTTGCTTGTGTATACACCAGAACTTTTTGCACTTAAAAAAAAAAAAACAAGTGAAAGTGCTTTGGAAAAATCGAAAGTGTGGAACACAGTTGTGTGAATTATTCATATACAAGCACGTTTATCAATATGGCCAGCAAAGCTACTTTCGTGTGTTAAGTGTACGACAAAGCCTATTGTTATAAGTATAACCTTAGTTAGATAGTTAGTCGACAGATCATCCTCGTTGCACATCGAACCATTCAGTCCATAAGTGCTCGGATCCCCTCCTCAGCAAATCCAGCAGCGTGTAGCGGCTAACGACGCCAGTTCTGTGTTGGTTTATCAATCTTCTTTGGCTTCCTGCGTAGTGTTCTTGTTTGGCCACCCCTCTTTTAATTTGCTGCTCCCGCAGTCTGGCCATTGTTGTAGATTCACAGTCATCACTTGGTTCTCGCAAAAGTCTCACTTCTCGTAGAGCATTCAGAATGTCAGCCTGGTCCATGGCGCGTCCGCCCTCCACAGTAGCCTCACCTGCGAGCTTGTCAGCCCGCTCATTTCCTTGTACTCCCGCATGACCTGGCACGAAGATGAAACTAATCTTTGCCAGCCGAGACCGCTTCAGAGGCAGCAACCATTCTCTTCGGATCGACCCCTCCTCTATCCTCTTGATCATGTTCATTGAGTCGCTAAGGAAACAAGCCCTAGTGAATGTCTGTGTCTCGAGCCATGTTATTGCTTTACTTACTGCCATGACTTCCATGGTCAGGCTACTTGTGGTTTCAGTGAAAGCACCAGAGTCCTCCTTCACAATTCTCCCTCCGGCCCGAGCTGTAAAGGCCCATGAGCTTCTCACATGTCGGACGACCGACCCATCTGTGTAGATGACCGCGTCACCGTCTAGCGAATTCTCGAAAATCAACGCTTGTACTTCAGCCTCAACAGCAGCCGGATTTTCTTGTCTGCATTTTCTATCTAGTTGGATGCAAACTGAAAAGGATGTGCAGAAGTCTGTTGGCACTTGCACCCACTCCTCGCCAGGTTCTAAGTCCTCAAGTGAACACACCTGTTGAAGAATGTCTTCGGCTTGACCCATCCACGACCGTCCTCTTTTTTAACCTGCTGCCCTTCACCTTCCTAATTTCACTATGCAGTGGATGTTGTGTGTTTGCGTTAATTCTGAGGTAGGCGCGTGCCCTGCAAACTTGTACTCTCTCTTCAATGGTTGGAAAATCAAGAAGGTAGCGCATCGCCCTGCATGCTGTATCTCTTGTACATCCAAGAATAATGCGCATAGCTTCATTCTGTATCCTTTCCATCCTTTCTATCTGCTTATGGCTGAGAGTCAGGATTGCCATTGCATAATCGCCACATTCGGATCAATCACACCAACGAGAATCAACCACACTTATGTCATATCTTTGGACAACTTTTCAACAGTCAAGGCAATCTACCACGACACATACGAACACAGCATCAGCCACGTATGAATATACCAGAATCAATTACTACAACGGCGTCGAAAAAAACACCACACCAGAGGACAGCACCAGATGTATATTTAGGACATCCTTGTAGTGTAACTCAAGACTACTGCCACCAATGTTCCTTGTGCGACAATTCCTTCAGTGATAAGCTTACCCAAAACACTGGGACCATTCATAATGATGAAATATATCCGTGTCAGTATTGTGACAATCTATATAATTCGAACCTACAACGTTACTTACGAACACATCACCAGACATCACGATAAAGGACGACTTCCTTAGACACCCAATACAAGGACCTGACAACACGGCCACTTGCACTCATAGTAGGCAGGACGATATATCCAAACAAATGGATAGGGGACCAGATTGGCAAGCATTAAGGCGAGGACCTGTCGATCATGCTACCCAATCAAGAAGTAGTATTAGAAAAAAGTGACTACCACCGTTACCGGGTGGTTTTGTTATGACACTTTCATAAAAAGAAGTATTCAGATATCTTGATATGATGGTTCAACTCTCATACATGTCTTATTCTGGATCCGAAACAAAGAAGGTATGTGTGATGACGCGACAACAACAGTGTTGTTGATAGTCAGATTTATGATCAGAGCCCGGAGACACGTAGGGAATACCAGACAAACTGTTATACCCAAGAAGAAGATCATAAAAGAAGCAAATTGGTTGAATCAAAAAAGTCACAACCCATGTTGTCGTGAATACTGAGAGTTAATGATTCCCAGATAGACGACTGTATACACCGACTAACCAGGTAGAAGAAGGTTAACAAACGAAGCAGTAAGGGTAACAAACAAAGGAGTGACAAGGCGCATGTGTTTATAGGTCAAGACAGGAAAGGGGGCCGCTAACCGCACAGGTAAACTGTCGAGTGGAAAAATTGGTTTGCGACAAAAGCAGAGAAGTATTATTGGACAGCATATTGCGGTATGGATGTGAAACGGTTCAGAGCTGTAATTTTCCACTAACGATGATAATGAAGTCTGGATGTGAGGTGTCCAGCAATGTCAAGGACTATGCGGCAAAGATGACCTATAAAAGAGTGGCTACGTCTTTGTGAGGGAGAGTGTGTTTCTTAGGTTTCGGGAGAGAAGGATTATGAAAAGGGATGTGCTGCGTTCAGAAGAACGTTTGTGTATTTATGGTGCATTAGTACTCCCAATTCAGTAAAGGATGTTTATAAGGTATTCATATATTAGAGTATAGTTTAGCATAGGAATATAGATGGGCGTGAAGTGCATTTAACATTGCTTTCTATTAGTAGGAATAGTATAGACGATTAGGTGAATCTTCTATCCTATGTCAGAGTGGGTTTTTTCGGAAGCCTTTTCATTTCGGCTGGAGGAAAAGACACTCACATAGGAGAGAAGAGGAAGCAGACACAGATCTCATTATTAAATGTATATCACACAGGTTTCCATACCAGTGCGGGACTTATCAACTAAGAGATAACACAGATGGCTGTGGTCAAGATCACCCAGTGTTGATAACCCACAAGAAAGCACTTTAAAGTAATAAAGCACGACACTTGTGCATAAGAAAGGAAAGAAAAGAATTGTCATCGTAAGAAGTAAGGAGGACAGAGAACGGAAAATAGAGATCATTTAAACTAATAGAAAAACCCAAAGGACTCAGTATCGAAGAGTTGCAAGGTGCATACAAAGTGCCTATACCAATTAAGAACTATCCAGTGTAGAACTTTTACCGGACAAAAATAGAGAATACTAGAAACTCGACGTGTTTTCCAGGATGGAATTAAGAACGCTATAAGATAATAAAGAACATTCAGTTTAAGCTGACAGCATATGGTGATCGGGTTAAATACATTCATACAGTGGTGAACATTTTTCATTACAAAAAACGGATATATCTACAGACTCAAGCAGGCGGAGCTGTCAGGGTGAGACCGTTCTGTTGTATCTATGTCATGTCCTGTACTCTAGCTGAGAGAAGAGACGAGAGAAGACACGGAGACTATCTATCAACATCTTATCTGGCAGCCACACTAGAAGAACATACCAACTACATAGACAATATCCATACATACACCAGACATAGTTTTTATTAATAAATCTTTTATCTTATCGTTGAAAGGAACTGTTGTCGGAGTATGTGTTGAGGGAATAATAGAGAGAGAGAAAGAAATAGATATATGGAATGGAAGACAGAAGAGAGGAGTGTAGACCAAAGTCAGTCAATAATCCCAACAGATACTAAGTTTAAAGATGTGCTTGTTGATTCCAATCTCCTCTCGGGAAATTAACAGGACATAATTGGTGGAGCGAGCGGGGTACATACATACAGAATACCCATATGACCGGAAGGCATAACATGGCATATGAATAAAGGGGTACTTGCATATTGGCACAGGCATAGCGGAGTACCTGCATGTTGGGACATACTGATTGGAATAAGAAGAAGTATACATTGATGACTTTTAATGGAAGGACGTCCATTGGATATATGGTGCCATTACATTTATGGTGGAAACATGTCATTAACGCTGGTGACTTTACAGTGAGAGAGTTCCAGACAGAGTGAATGTGGATAGGTGGTAAGACACATTACATACCTAGTCACACGGTCACACGTCTACATAAGTCTTTATCCTATATCTCCTCTTGTGGATGAGAGAGTGGTTGTGATGTACTGTGTGGTGTTGTAGATTAATAATATTTAATAGACATAGATAAATGATATAGGTTCTAGGTAGATTATCGGTTTATAGTGAGTATTCTTTACTGCCTTGAGGTGTCTTTACTCAACGTGCTGACTTATCTGCTGTAACTATGGCAACTCCTAAAGTAACTACAGCCGAACTGAGGGCCAACGGGGAGGCAATTGGTTTAGCTGGTTCCGAGCTAACGGATTACATACAAGAAAGAGAGCGAGAGTTTCGTCAAGCGGAAAGGGAGGAGCGTAAGGCCCAGTTGGAAGCAGAAAGGGAGGAGCGTAAGGCCCAGTTGGATGCAGAAGAAGCCACAAAGATCAGAGAACATGAATACCGCATGAAAGAGCTAGAACTCAAGACACAAACTAAGGGAGAAATAGATGGAGTGGAAGGAAATTCTTCTTCACCTGGTGCAACCCACATGAGTGGACATGGTTACCATGCCATGAAGTTTCCCTTAGCTGTCTACGATCAGTCTAAGGAACGCTTTGACCAGTACGCATCTCGTTTCGAAGCAATGTCAGTCGCTATGGGGCTGGATAGGAGCAGATGGGCTCTTAAATTATCCCAGGGATTAATAGGTTCGGGATTTGAGGTGTACACACGCTTACCACCAGGACAGGAAAATAATTACCAGGAATTAAAAGCCGCTTTGATGAAACATTTTGACATCACAGCACAAACGTATAGGAAGAAGTTTAGATCGTCTAGACGAGAGCCGGGAGAACTATTCGCCGCCTACAGTCTGAGGCTGAAATCCTATCTCCAGAAATGGATGGACTTGGCAGAATTCAAGAGGGATTATGAGAGTCTCGAAGAGATGATGGTGGTCGACCAGATGCGAAAGCAAATGTCGAAACCTCTCAGAACCTTCTTAGGAGAACAAGGGGCGGAACGGATTGATGTTGTGAATAAGCTGGCGGAACGATTCGTGGAAGTACATGGTGAAACTGAGGAACTAAAAACACAAACCAAAGGTCAGGAGAAACCAGAGAAAAAGAAACCTAAAAACTGGGAAGGAGAAAAAGTGGAACCTTATATAAAGCACACAGAGGAGAGTTCAGAGAAGGTGAAGGTAGGAAACCAGAGCACCTCGAATTCTCAAGCGAAACGACAGTGGTCTGAGAAGTGGTGTTCATTTTGCAAGGCGGACCTCTCACAACACCAAAGACTGCAGATCGAAACCTAAAAGTTCTTACTTCGCAGCATGCAAAGTGATTCCTACATCGGTGATCACAGACAAGGCTGAGGTCGGCGAAGGAGAAAGGAACAAAAAGGACACACGGAAACCTAGGAAGGGAACAGAGTGCACACACTGCCAGTCGACAACACATAATACTGTGGACTGCAGATGCAAGGCCAAACACGCCAATTGCATAACCAACCTCGAGGAATCAAAAGAGGAAGGCAAGGAAACGGTCAAGGAGATGAAAGACACTCAGGACCAAGAGAGACCACCTGTGGTTGAACTGATTGAAGTAAATGGCCAACAGGTTGCTTGTCTCTACGATACCGGTTTGGATGGGGAAGCGGTGGTGGACGCCAGCTTGGTAAGCCCAGACCAACTTACAGGGGAGACCATAGAGATACAGCCGGCAATGAGGAGTGCTGTTACCATGACGCTGCCAATCGCCAAGGTGGAGATTAAATCCAGGTACGTCACGGGCATTATTCCAGCTGCTGTATTATCTGACTCCTTATTTCCAATGATCATTGGCACGAAATATGTCTTTTTGGGGATGCCCAAACAGCAAGCCCACAAGGGAACAGTAGTCAGTGGATCTCAAGGGAAGGAAAAAGAGGCAGAGACACTATGCGACAACTCAGGGATAGGAGAATTGCATACTGCCCAGAGGAAGGATACTACGTTGCATCCTTGCTACAGGAAGCTGCAAAGAAGTGCTGAGCCACCAGAACGGGGACAGTACTTTCTGAAGAATCAACTACTCTATCGGAGAGCTGGGAGGGGAGATAACCTGCACGAGCAGTGGGTGGTTCCAGAGACCCACCGTCCTCACATTCTTCAGAGTGGACACATCATAGGCGAGAATCGACATATGGGTGTCAGAGAGACCTTGCAGCAAATATCCGGCCATTATTGCTGGCCAGGAATGACCGGAGATGTACGCCGGTGGGTGAAGTCTTGTTCGGAGTGCCAGAAAGCACCACCCAACAAGCGAATTAAGAGGAAACTAGCTCTTAAAGTGGAAGACAAAGTGGAAGTGTGGAGTCCAGCAGAGACCAATATACTCCAAGTAGGATGGAAAGGACCTTATCCTGTGGAAAAGGTGGTGTCCAAGAACATCTACAAAATACGGATCGGGGAAGAGAAGAAAAATCTCCCTAGACATCTCATTAGGAAATATGAAGAGAGATCCGGGAGCAAAGCTTCGCACTTTATGGTGATGGCAGCCATTGGGACAAAGGTTACCAGTCCAGACGAAGACCAGAGATCGCCAGTACAACATAGGAGGGCCTATGGGACAGTACGTGATAGGTCAGATTTACCCAACGACAGGAGGAGGGAAATCACAAGTCAGGGAAAGGACAAGAGTGAAAGTTTCACCGGTAACCAAGTTCAGAAGGGGTGGGTAACGTCGGGAAAAGCGAGAATTACCCAGGACTCCAACCAAAGATTGGCTGACCAGATACAACTATCGCCCAAGATGGTCCTGGAAGCAAACGCCCAGGAGGTTTGGGAAAGACGACTCGGTCCGACGAGGACGAGGCGGAACATCCCCAGAGGAAAAACCGGGGGAAACCAAGAGGACATGGAAGCAGTGTTACAATCAGGATGGGACAATCCGTTTGTATTGTGAGCCGTCGCTGACGCAAGTCGAAAGTAGGTCGACCAGACGTACAGGAGCGAGGAGCCAACACTAGTTTCAGTCGTGAGTAGTATAGTAGGGTGTCAATTAGAGCGCCTACTGGATAATGAGATGAGCCATGTGAGGATCCAATCATATCATCAACACGTGATGTTAATAGCTACTTCGCAGAAGCTCAACGCACGGTGGATGTGATGGACGTTGTTGCTGCAACTGGACTTCACAATGGAATACATCCTATGGTAAGGAGAATGTAGGAGCGGATTTCTTATCCAGACATCCAGCTCCGGAGGAAGAAGACTAGGGTTGTGGATCATGGGAATCAAACCTACAGTGAGAAAGATTCGACGCGGTCTAATCTCTTAAGAGGGGGCCTATGTCGTGAAATACTGAGAGTTAATGATTCCCAGATAGACGACTGTATACACCGACTAACCAGGTAGAAGAAGGGTTAACAAACGAAGCAGTAAGGGTAACAAACAAAGGAGTGACCAGGCGCATGTGTTTATAGGTCAAGACAGGAAAGGGGGCCGCTAACCGCACAGGTAAACTGTCGAGTGGAAAAATTGGTTTGCGACAAAAGCAGAGAGTATTATTGGACAGCATATTGCGGTATGGATGTGAAACGGTTCAGAGCTGTAATTTTCCACTAACGATGATAATGAAGTCTGGATGTGAGGTGTCCAGCAATGTCAAGGACTATGCGGCAAAGATGACCTATAAAAGAGTGGCTACGTCTTTGTGAGGGGAGAGTGTGTTTCTTAGGTTTCGGGAGAGAAGGATTATGAAAAGGGATGTGCTGCGTTCAGAAGAACGTTTGTGTATTTATGGTGCATTAGTACTCCCAATTCAGTAAAGGATGTTTATAAGGTATTCATATATTAGAGTATAGTTTAGCATAGGAATATAGATGGGCGTGAAGTGCATTTAACATTGCTTTCTATTAGTAGGAATAGTATAGACGATTAGGTGAATCTTCTATCCTATGTCAGAGTGGGTTTTTTCGGAAGCCTTTTCATTTCGGCTGGAGGAAAAGACACTCACATAGGAGAGAAGAGGAAGCAGACACAGATCTCATTATTAAATGTATATCACACAGGTTTCCATACCAGTGCGGGACTTATCAACTAAGAGATAACACAGATGGCTGTGGTCAAGATCACCCAGTGTTGATAACCCACAAGAAAGCACTTTAAAGTAATAAAGCACGACACTTGTGCATAAGAAAGGAAAGAAAAGAATTGTCATCGTAAGAAGTAAGGAGGACAGAGAACGGAAAATAGAGATCATTTAAACTAATAGAAAAAACCCAAAGGACTCAGTATCGAAGAGTTGCAAGGTGCATACAAAGTGCCTATACCAATTAAGAACTATCCAGTGTAGAACTTTTACCGGACAAAAATAGAGAATACTAGAAACTCGACGTGTTTTCCAGGATGGAATTAAGAACGCTATAAGATAATAAAGAACATTCAGTTTAAGCTGACAGCATATGGTGATCGGGTTAAATACATTCATACAGTGGTGAACATTTTTCATTACAAAAAACGGATATATCTACAGACTCAAGCAGGACGGAGCTGTCAGGGTGAGACCGTTCTGTTGTATCTATGTCATGTCCTGTACTCTAGCTGAGAGAAGAGACGAGAGAAGACACGGAGACTATCTATCAACATCTTATCTGGCAGCCACACTAGAAGAACATACCAACTACATAGACAATATCCATACATACACCAGACATAGTTTTTATTAATAAATCTTTTATCTTATCGTTGAAAGGAACTGTTGTCGGAGTATGTGTTGAGGGAATAATAGAGAGAGAGAAAGAAATAGATATATGGAATGGAAGACAGAAGAGAGGAGTGTAGACCAAAGTCAGTCAATAATCCCAACAGATACTAAGTTTAAAGATGTGCTTGTTGATTCCAATCACCTCTCGGGAAATTAACAGGACACATGTATGTCATTGATTATGATTTTTTTCTTATGGCACTGATATCACTAAAATGTTTCGTTGAATATGTTGTGAACACATCCCACATATTTTGGTGATACAATATTGAAACCAAGTTTTTTGTTTTGTTGAATTTCTTTAGTGGTTTGTTTTCATGACGTTGTATTTTTTCTTGTCGGAGAGGGATGAACAGAGACACATACAGACATGTACAGAGACACTTGATACAGACATGAACAAAATCGGGAGAAAAAATATGTCAAATACAGAAATATATCACCCAAATGTACGAAAAGTAGGAAACTTAGCTAACCAAATATGGAAAGATACTGACCAAGTAAAGAAATATATCAAGCACACTTATACAGAGCTCGGCCAAATTTATGAAAAGTATGAAAAATCTGTTTGCCAAATGGGAAAAAATCTAGGTTAAGTAGGAAAATGTGTCAACCAAATGGGAAAAATATTGTCCAAGTAAAGACATGTGTTAACCAAACATATAAATATATATTCCAATCTTATGAAAAGTAGAAAAATTTGTTAGCCAAATGGGAAAAATGTTGGCCAAATATAGAAATAGCTCGTCCAAACTTATAAACATCTAGGAAAAATTATTAGCCAACACAACTAAAATGTTGACCAAAGTTATAAATATCACATCCAAACTTATGAAAAGTAGGAAACTTTGGTAACCAAATGTAGAAAAATATCGTCCAAAGAGAGAAATATTTCATTCAAAGTTATAAACTTGTCATTCAAAGTGATAAAAACTAGGAAAATTTGTCAGCCAAACTAAGAAATAGCTATGGAAAAGTAAGAACTATGTCGACAAAACTAAGACAAATGTATTACCAAAATTAGGAAAAAATGTAACTTCTGTAGTTATGTCAAACGTGTCTTGAACTTTTATCTGAATAGACATTTCACAATACATAATCATCAACCTCACCACTTTCCTTATTTTACATTACGGAAAAGCTTCAACTTCAGCGTATCTGCTACAGAAGCACTTATACATCTTTCATCTCTCCACACTCTTGGTTGTTTTCTTTCTAACACAAAGTGTCTCGGTCTCTTCACAACTTTTCCATGTCACACAAGAACTCCACACCTTCGTTGTACATGAGCTCTAATGAAACAGTCATAACAACATGTATGGCCATGCAGTTTGTGACTCCATCGGGGATAGTTTCGATATCATCCGAGTATTCGTCAGCAAAGATCCATTTCCCATGGCTGACATCTTCAACTTCCTATACCATATCTTATTCTAACATACACTTTACATGAAATTTCCCAAATTTGGGATCTATTAAAGAATACGTAATAGAATGAGATACACAAAGATAACAAGAACATATCATACAAAACAACTCACAAACCAGACTTAGAACTAAACTCACTATCATATCAGATGAACCTCCTAGCCAACAAAAACAACTACTACTAGAACACAAACATATCATAATAGAAATCATAATGAAACGAAACACAACCAACACATGACACAGATAAGGACACACAGAGCTTACATTACCAGACAAAACACATGGACTCAAGCAAATTTTGCTTCTTGTATTGTAGAATTCTACCAACACTTCTTTCCTATCACCAAAACTAAACATCTACCAAGAAGTTTTTTCACAACCACTGGGAATTTGTCCAACATAATACTCATACCCAAATAAACACACAACAACACAAGATTTTCCCACCAGAAAGACTGTCCCTCTCGTCCTTAGACCAGGAGAAGGCAGAATTTCATACGCATACTTACATATTGTCAGACATTGGATTTAAATCCCCTACTACTACCATATCGCCCGTGTCGGGAGATTTTGTGAAAGTTGTGATGGTGGAAAAACAAAACAAAAACACCCTCTTGTCAGTTGTTACTGGCCTGAATTGTGACTCATGGAAGCTACATTCACAGTGGCTGAGACTACAACCCAGTCTGCCATACATCGCATGTTAAAGCCGACATCAATTGTATAAGCCCCTAGAAAAATTGTCAAGAAAGGACGTCCTTCTTCATAACACACACACTCAAAGAAACAAAAACACAATCAACTCCAGCATTTTTAAGCTGTCTGTGATTTTACAGACAATCGTATGTTCAGTAGTTTGCCATTTCTTACTGAACAACCAACATTCATACTATTGTTAGAAATCAGCGCAAGGTGGTTGGTTTCCAAATTGCTGGACATAATGATAAGGTTATATGCTAAATTTAATCATTTTCCCTCAGTTGGTTACTGAGATATGGAATTTATATTGGGGCAGACAAAAGTAAACAGACTATAGTATGATATTTTCTTATATGACTGAAGTACTAGTATGATATTTTCATATATAACTGAATTACTAGTATGATATTTTCACATATAATTGAAATACTAATATGATATTTTCATATATGACTGAAGTACTGGTATGATATTTTCATTTTTGACTGAAGTACTTGCATATTTTCATATATGACTGAAGTACTAGCATGATATTTTCATATATGACTGAAGTACTAGCATGATATTTTTACATATGACTGAAGTACTAGCATGATATTTTCATATATGACTGAAGTACTAGCATGATATTTTCATGTTTGACTTAAGTACTAGCATGTTTATACCATATATAATGATATACCATATATGATGATTATACCACATATGACGATTATACCATATGTGCTGATTATACCATATATGACGATTATACCATATATGACGATTATATCATATATGACGATTATATCATATATTGATTGTACCATATTTGACCGTTCACTACCTTTTAGCCAAACATGCTGGCATCATATATGGTACTATCATGCTAGTACTTCAGTCATGTATTGTACTATCATGCTAGGACTTCAGTCATTTATGATACTATCATGCTAGTACTTTAGTCATTTATGGTACTATCATGCTAGTACTTTAGTACTTCTGTCATGTATAGTACTATCATCTGCCACTACAGTAATACGTAGTACTTCCATGCTAGTAGCATGCATGACTGAAGTACTAACATGTTAGTACCATATATGACAGGGGTCACCAAACTACGGCCCGCGACGTCATTTCATCCGGCCCGCCAACGGTACTCGAACTTTCTTGATATAACGTATAAAACACGAGACGTTGTGATACAATTTAAATGTAACTATTATGTTTAGAATAATAGGAGATCTTCACACGCGCGGAGACCTCCTGGCTGCTCTAGGCTGTTTATTTAGGCCGCCCTATTTATGTATTTTGCAAACCTTATTATGAGATATATTCTATTACCAAATGAAGCCGCCTGCCGTGGCTCTACATGAGTATGGAGTAGCATGTTCCATGATACCCTGGTAAAAAATTCATAGGATGCTGGGATGTTGTGTTGGCGTTCCTATAAGAGCCCAGTCACACTACCAAGCAGTCGGGCGAACATGCCCCAGGCACGGCCGAGCGTGGCCACTGATTTTCCAGTTGAGAGGGCAGACAAGCCCTGTGAAGATCCAAAAGATCCAGGAGGATCTTAATTGTGGGTTGACGATTATCTGCTGTGGGGTGAGTTTTTAATGAACCTTCATGTCTGTGACTGAGAATAATAATGGAGAGGGACATGCCCGGGAAGAGAGAAAGAGGAAGGCCAAAGAGAAGATAGGTGCAGGATGTGGCGGATGATCTCCAGATGGGTGTATCTGAAGCGGGACATCTTGCTTATGATCGAGAGGTTTTCCGGAAGGTTGTTATGGGAGCGAGATTCTGCAAAGGACATGCTACTGAATGAATGACGTTTGTTCCATCTGCTGTCTGATAATTGCTGGTGTTGTGTATCAGACTACAGTTACAGTGTTGGATGATTATCCATGCTGTGATGAGGATCACTGGTACTATGTTGCATGACTACCCATGCTGTGATGGAAGATCACTGGTACTGTGTTTGATGACCACCCATGCTGTGATGGAAGATCATTGGTATTGTGTTGGATGACTACCCATGCTGTGATGGAAGATCACTGATACTGTGAAGGGTGATCATGTGTATGTTTATTCATGGGGATGCCTATTTTGTCATTGCATCTATTCATGAATTTTGTTTATTAGGGAATTGGCATTATTAATCAGATGTTGTTGTATCTTTCAATTACATTATTCTGATTCCCTGTACACGGACCTGAATTTCTCTGATATCTCTAAATCTTTTATTTTCTTGTTAGCCGTAGAGATAGAATGAGATTCTCTTTGTCTTCTTCTACGGCTTTGGGCAGTCGGCTTTGTGCTATTATCTCTATCATCTCTGTGCGGTTACTCAAAGGTACCTATAAACTGTATATTTATCTTTGATGAGCCGTAACTTCACCAATGACCTCTAGTCCTCTGCTTTTCTTGTGTTTCAATAGGATTGTAATTCATCATCATCATCAAGTGCCCTGCCGGCTGGCGTAGGCGTTCATGGCTCTCCATAGATCTCGGTTTTTGGTTTTCTGGATCAACTCTGCTGCTGATATTCCTCCATGCCACCGTCTCAATCCATCCAGCATCACTTCTCTTAGTCTACCTCTGCCTCTCTTCCCCTCGATCTTTCCAGCTGTTACGATGTTCTCCAATGCCTCTCTTCTCATCACATGACCGAGGAAAGCTGTTTGTCTCTGATTTATTGTTATATATAATGTTCTAGTTTCGTTAGCCTGTTTCAGGCAGTCGTCGTTAGTTACTCTGGCAGTCCAAGGAATTCGCAACATTCGTCTCAGGAACCACATCTCTGTTGCTTCTAATTTCTTCTTAATTTGTTCATTTACATTCCAAGATTCACTGCCATACAGCAAAACTGGTTCTACATAGCATTTCAGCACTCTTTTTCTTACATTCAGTGATAGTGACTTATTGCATAAGATACTCTTCATTTTCTGAAATGCGGCTTTTGCCTGCCCTATTCTGCTCCTAATCTCTGTTGTACATCTTCCATATGTTTCTAATTTAATGTCTTTTTTTCATTTTCAGATCCCGTGTACTTCACCCTCAATTACGGCTACTAGGAAAAGAAAAGTGGACGTCGAGTGTCGATTTTCCAATGAAGAGTGGGGAGTAAAGTACTTCTTTGTGGAAACAAAGGACCAGAAAACCAGTTGCGTAATATGCAGCGAAAGTGTCACCGTTTTGAAACAGTACAATCTTTGGCGTCACTACGAAACAAAACATCTATCAACATATTAAAGTTTTCTGGAAAGTTACGCTCTTGGAAATATGAGACCATTAAACGAGGTTTTGAAACACAATGAAATCTCTTCACGAGAAAATTTGCTGAAAATGAATCTGTCACTCGTACAAGTTACAAAACAGTGCATAAGATGGCAGAACGACGAAAACCGTTTACTGACGGCATCTTCATCAAAGAGTGTATGATCGAAGCAGGAAATGACTTGTGTCCTGAGAAAGACGATTTATTTGGAACTATCAGCCTTTTGGCAAGTTCAGTTGTGCAGAGAACAGAAGAACTTGGAGAGAACTTAGGGCTACAGATACGCGAGAAAGCTAGGAACTTGTGGTATTCTCTGGCGCTGGATGAGACTACTGATCTCTCGAGTACGTCACAATTTTTCGTGTTCATTCGTGGTGTCAGTTTGGACTTTCAGATAATGGAAAAGTTGCAGTATGCATGGAACAACAACTGGGAAAGACATTATCGTGGAAGTGCAAACAATATTGCAAGACTGTAACCTTCAGTGGAATCAGCTTCGAGGTGTTACAGTTGATGGAGAAAAAAACATAGCTGGAGTGAGGAAGGGTCTGAAGGGGCAGATCAGGACTCAGTTGGAAAATTTGCAAATTCCGGGCGCTCTGTTCATATACTGCATCATGCATCAGCAAGTACTCTGTGGGAAAGACTTAGTTATTTATTGTGTACTGAAACCAGTCGTTTCTGCTGTGAACTTCATAAGGGAACATGCACTCATTCACCGTCAGTTCCAGGTTTTTCTTGAAGAAATTGATTCTTAATTCTGTAACTTGCCTTATCACACATCAGTCAGGTGCCTCAGCTGCGGTAAAGTCCTGCTTCGTTTTTACAAGCTCCGAAACAAAATATATGTTTTCCTCATTGAAAAAGGTAGAGCTGATTCACAGCTGTCAGATCCTACCTGGCTGTCAAAGATGTCATTTTTGGTCGACATGAATGAACTGAACTTGAAACTTCAGGGCAAGGATTACCTCGTCTGTGATCTATAGAACCATCATAGGATTTCGGAGAATGCTGTCATTGTTGGAAGCACAACTGGAAGGAGACCTTTCTCATTTTCACTGTTTCAAAGAGTTTGGAGAGATTTTCAGATCTTGACAGAACTGAGAGTGACATTCATCTGTTCCAGAATCTGTTTGATTGTAACCTTGATGATGTGCCAGTTGAACTACAGTTGGAGCTATTTGATTTGTAAGCTAATGACTTGTTGAAAGAGAAGCACAGAGAAGGGAAACTTGTTGAATTGTACCATTGCTTACCTGATGTTGAGTTTCCGAAACTTAAGAAATTTGACGCTGGTATGGCAACAGTGCTTGGAAAAACGTATGTCTGTGAGCAAACATTTTCAAAAATGAAGTCTGTGAAGTCTCCACATCGAACGAGATTGACTATGAACATTTGAAAGCAATTCTCTTGATTGGATGCAGCAATTCCAAACCAAACATTGATGGTATTTTGAAAGCAGCACGTCATTTTCACAAATCTCACTAACCTCTTTTGCTGCTTAGTTTGTGAGATTCAGATATGTGCACATTAGGTCTGATGTAACTATCTTTTTACTAACGTCACCTTCTTTGCTAACTTTGTTTAGTAAATAAATATGTTGGTTATCTCTGTCTGTCTGTCTGTCTGTCTGTCTGTCTGTCTGTCTCTCTCTCTCTCTCTCTCTCAGTGTGTGTGTGTGTGCGTGTGTGTGTGTGTGTCTGTATGTGTCTGCGCGCGCGCGCGCGTGCATTGCACGCCCTTCCCATGATTAACTTCGTTTTTCGTATTTATTCCCAACACTTTCGTTCTAGCTTGCAATTATTGTTAAAGTTAGTTTGCATATCCTTTAAAGGACGTGTGCAGTCAACACCAGCATTGTTTGCTTTTGTTGATGTCTTGGAAGTTTAAGTTAAGTAGTTTACCATTGCTTTCTGAACGACCGGCACCCGTAATATATCGTAAAAACCAGCACAACGTTGTCTGCTGCCAAATCGCACGCAGCTGTGTTTCGAACGCGGGTATACGGGATTAGGAACCGCATCCGTAAGACCTTCGCCACGTAGACCGGCGCAAGTATTATACAGAATGAGTATCCGGCCCGCGCTCGTCTATTTGTCAGTTATCCGGCCCGCCGTGAAAAACGTTTGGTGACCCCCGATATATGACTATAATGACAGTATCATATATGACTGAAATACTACCGCTGTGGCTCTTCAATAGAGGCAAATAGATAGTCTACCGTAGTTAGTCTGCCATGGTGTGACTGTCATAATACCAACATAAGTACTTATAACTCACAGATGAAACCAACCATTTCCGTTAAGTTGTTGATATGAAAGCAATTAAAGAACAAAACACACCGAGCATGTTTAGTGAAGTTGTTTATTGTTTTGGTTGCATGAAACTATTCTTAAAACAAATGCAATAATATCTGGAACGCCCAAAAAGCCATACAGAAGATAGCTGTAGATGGTATAACAGATAATAAGTTCTACTGTCTGTTCTATCCTAGACAGTCCTTGACTTGGGGATGTAAAAAAAAAGTACCTCAAAAGTCAGAGTGGGTTCGAGGGACACTGGTACCAGGGAAAGCTAATCAACATTTTACCATCAGTCCAATGCAGTAGAAGTAGTAGCACGTCTGTACAGACTTTGCTTAAGTTCAAAGCGAGCTACACAACAAATAAATACATCAACCCATTCTGTTGTTGTTGTTTTTCTGCCTTCCTCTGTCCCGTGCAGCTGTTGCTTAAACTGGTTCTGTTACAAATGGTACTGAAAAAGGAGGCTCATATATTGTATTTTCGTGTATAATTCTTAGAACCTGAAGAAGAAGAGTAGGAGTATCTCTCGAGACATTGGTATAATCAATTTCACAAACATGAATGGATATGCCAGAAACCCAGTATTCCAGAGGATTAACAACCCACCAACCAACTAACCAACCAACCCACTCCATTGCAAATGTTACTTTAACCTTTGCCCCAGTGTTAGTATTTTATTCACTTGAGTCACAGAAGTAACTTATCTGAAAGTAACCACACTTGGAATATAAAGAGTTAACAGTAACAACTGACTGGGAAAGAACAAGTTCATTTGATGTCTCATTGGGCCCTTAAACTGATGCTCCTGGGAACAGAAATTGACATGTAAATGATGTGCACTGCTATTACAAGATAGTAGTAAAACAGCTGAAGTGACTTTTATCCTGAGGCTATTTCTGAGAAAATGCCCCTGGGTTTTGTTTGAGACTGGTCATCTTCTCCCAATGTGTCAATGGCCAACTGTGGAGACAAATGTACGAAAATACATATATTGGGTTTGTTATATAATATACAATGGTGACACAATGAAAGAAATTAAAAGACAAATATCTATTGCTCTTCAAAAACTAAAACAACAGAATAAATTGTGGAGAGGGACAGATAGACCTACAAAATAAGATTTTTAAGAGTATGCATTTTTCCCATTGCAACATAAGCCTATGAGACCTGGACACTAACTAAACAAGCTGAACAGCACTTAAATGCTTTTGAATATAAATGTTATAGACAGGTTCTAAGAATATCTTGGATACACATAAGAACAAATGCACACATACAACAAGATCTTAATATTGAAGGAGGTTGACTACTAAAGACGATAAAACAAAGACAATTGAAATATTTTGGTCTCTTGAAATGTCATGAAAGTTTGGAGAGAACAATCATGGAGAGTTATATGCCTGGGAAGAGAGGAAGAGGAAGGCCAAAGAGAAGATGGGTGTAGGATGTGGCAGATGATCTCCAGACGGGTGTATCGGACGCAGGACATCATGCTTATGATTCGAGAGGTTTTACGGAAGGTTGTTATGGGAGCAAGGTTCTGCAAAGACATGCTACTGAACGAATGAATAAATATAATATACGTATACTGGGTATGTAAAATGACATTAATATCTGGAAACAATAACGACAGAGGGAGGTGTACCAGGGAAGCAGACCAGAGGAAGACAACAACACAGAGGTGAATTCAAGATGTTATAGATAATGTACACCAAAGGCTAAAACAAGTACACAAATTCACATACTTTGGGAGCATCTTTACATCAGATGGCAAATTAGATAGAGAGATGGAGACAAGAACTAAACAAGCCAATAATTTACATATCAAATTACACCCATCCTGAGATATCCAGCTATCCCCATGGAAATTAAGAAGAACATTATAAATGCAATTGTTATACCAATGTTGTGCCATCAATGCCAAACACATGGCACTAACGAAAGAACAAGAAAGAAACTCACTACTTGTGAAATGAGATGTCTGTGAGGAAATCAAGAAAGGACCATATTAGCAATGAGAAGATCTATAAAACAGTTGTAGCAACGCCAGTTGTTAAATTCATTGATAGACAAAGACTTAACTGGTTTAGCCATCTGGTGAGAATGAGCCCAATGTCGCTAGCACCAAGAGCATACAATATGAAAACAGAAACATCAAGAAGCAGGGGAAGACAATGAAACAGATGGATCGATGGAGTCTCCAACACATTAAAAACCCACATCTCAGCATACCAAGTGACTGAGCGAGCCCTAGTTCAGAAATCAATCATCAAACAAGCCTAATACAAGCGATGTCTAAAGGCTTCAGTGACGGAAAGAAGAAATAAAAGATCTGTAACAACGAATAGAGGCGGACTGCTTATACACTTAGAATTATTAAGGAACTTGTCACAGTTCATATCATGCCTCTCCATCTCTCCTTTCTCTCTCTCATCTCCACTCAGCATGCACACACGCACTCATTCACAAACTCACTCACTCATACCTGTACATATGCACTCATTCACACACTCACTCACTCAAGCATGCACACATGCATGGCACCATGCTCATGCACTGACTACATCACTATACTGCACACATGCACTGATTCACACAATTCATTCATCATGGATGCATGCACACACACACTCACTTATGGACCACTCTCTCACTCCCTAATGACCGTGCATACATGCACTCATTCACACACTACCTCATGCATGCACACACTCATAACACTGACTCAGCTCACTCATGCCTGCAACAGCATGTACACTCACTCAATTATGCATTCATGCACACACACACACACACACACACACACACACACACACACACACACACACACACACACAACACACCCACTCATGCAGTATCTCATTCTCTCACTCACTCATGCCTGCACACATGCACTCATTCACAAACTCACTCACTCATGCACGCACACACTCACTCACTCTCACACAAACTCACTCACTCACACACACACACATGAATATAACAAGATATAATACAGCCTAATGAACAAACACTCTAAAGGCACATATTCCACCCATTCATTCACAGGGAGTCTTCGTGGCGAAGTGGTCAAGCCGTTTTAACTCGGGCTCCAAAGGTTGTGGGTTCAATTCCAGGCCGCATCCTTCGATTCACGAATTAAATTTTTCGGAGACTCCTGTGGGTCGTCGCTAGAGCTACGGAGTTCATGTTTTGTGCGACGCTTTCCGCGCTGCGGAAAGAGACCGGCCATATTGGATAAAACCCGGTGCAATGAAGTCGACCCTGTCGACTTTTAAGCGACTTTTAAGATTCCATCCAAAACAGAGTGAATCTTTCCCCTGCAGAAAATAAACCAGGTGCCGTCTCCACAATGAAGGTTGACTGCAATGGATCTCCAATACTGTCTGTCCCTTGCCTCGACTGTACATTCTGTCAGGCAGGTGTTCGTCCATCTCTTGATGTTATCTTCCCACTTGTATCATTGTCTACCTCTTGCTCACTTGCCCTCAACCTTGCCCTCCAGTATGGTTTTTATAAGAGTGTTATGTCTTTTAACGCAACCAACATATTTCACCTGCATCATTTTTATTTCTTTCTGTCATTTACTGCCAATATAGTACCTTGCGGTGTATGGCAGAGGGGTCTTTGAGCCTGAGGAATAAAAGCCGCCTGGCTAGTGCAGTCGCCGCGAACTGTGCAGGTTAGGATTTTCGGCACTGTTCCGATTGACGGTCCCAAATAGTTCCGCAGTGAATACTAAATCTTAGGTGTAAAACAGGGCCTCATTGGGTGATACTAAAATACGAAACACAGCAGAATGTTGGTTAATATATCACCTTTAGTAATAGTCTTGAAGAAATAAAAAAACAACCAGTAACGCATTTTCGCAGTGTTGGTTCATTCATCATCATCATTATCATAATCATCATCATCATCATCAGGTGCAATGCCGATAAGCGTGGAAGATCATGGTTCGTGATCTCACACAATCATCAGTCTTTTATCAGGTCAGTGTTCTTGTCCCGATAATGATAGGCGACCAAATCATCCGGCTATTCCTGTCTTTGTCTTCCCCGTGCTCTTTCCCCATCGTCATGCTGCTCGTGGTCATAGAGTGGGCACCACTGGATTCTTGAACGGTTCGGCCCGCTGAACGGGCTGTAAATGCCCACGCACTTCTCTGCTGCTTTACAACAGATCCATCTGTATAAATGAGCACTTCGGGGCTATCTGAGTGTTCATAGATGAGCGCGTTGACTTCTGCATTTACAGCGGCAGGGTTCTGCTCTCTGCACCGTCTGTCGGGTGTGATAATGCAGGAGAAAGTGCACTTAAAAGCTGGAGGCACCGGCACCCATTCCTTGCCGGGGTTGATACTGGTAAGACTGCAGAGCTTTCTGACGACATCTTCCGCCCGACCCATCCATGATTTGCCTCTCTTTAGCCTGTCACCCTTTTCTCTGAATATAGCGTCATGCAGAGGGTGCTGCTCATCTGCACTTACTTTTAAGTATGCACGAGCTCTCCAGATCTTGATCCTGTGTTCCATTGTCCGGAAGTCAAGGAGGTATCTCATTGCTACACAGCTGGTGTCTTTCGTGCAGCCCAAAATGATGCGCATGGCTTCGTTTTGTACCTTTTCAAGTCTTCCAATCTGTGTAGGGCTGACAGTGAGTATGGCCAGGGCATACTCGATGCGTGAAAGCACAAGTCCTTGGAGCAGACGTATTAGCAGTCTTTGTTCGATATTGGCAGTCGCGACATGATAAGTGTAAGTGCACAATTTACATTCTTTGGATGTGTGATAACGAGAAGACAATCTACATTCTTCATGTATGGACGTGTGATGATAAATCGATAATCTCCATTCTTTGGACGTGTGATAATGAGAAGACAATCTACATTCTTCATATTTGGGCATTTTTTCCCCCCGCATTTCCATCTTGTTTCAGGACATTGCGGTCAACATCAGCATCTTTCAGCTGTATGTTTATTCCTAGGCTAGATTACGCTTATCAGCACGCCACGACTTTCTGAGCGACCGGCTCCATCCTCTCATAAGTCACTGGCGCGACTCGAACCACTTCCAATTCTCGTGCGCTCACGTCAACCAGCCAGTCGTTCAGAAAGCAATGGCAAACTACTGCACGTTGACTTGCCAGGAGATCACAGCGATAGAAATGCTGATGTTGACTGCGATGTCCTGTAAAATAGGATGTGCAAAGTATTTAAAAAAAATTATAAGTAGACAATTTACATTCTTTGCTTATGTGATGATAATAAGAACATCTTCATTCTTTGGTCATGTGACGATAAGTGCACAGTCTAATTCTTTGGATATTTGATGATAAGTGGATAATCTACATTCTTTGAACATTTGATAATAAGTGGGCAGTTTACATTCTTTGGATATTTGATGATAAGTGGATAATCTACACTATTTGAACATTTGATAATAAGTGGACAGTCTACATTCTGTGTACATTTGATGCTAAGTGGACAAACGACATTCTTTGGTTATGTGATGATAAGTAATCAATCCACATTATCTGGTCATGTGTTGATAAGTACACAGTCTACATTCTTTGGACATTTGTTGAAAAGTGGATCATCTACATTCTTTGGACATTTGATGATAAGTGGACAATCGACATCCTTTGGACATTTGATGATAAGTGGACAATCGACATCCTTTGGACATTTGATGATAAGTGGACAATCGACATCCTTTGGACATTTGATGATAAGTGGACAATCGACATCCTTTGGACATTTGATGATAAGTGGACAATCGACATCCTTTGGACATTTGATGATAAGTGGACAATCGACATCCTTTGGACATTTGATGATAAGTGGACAATCGACATCCTTTGGACATTTGATGATAAGTAGACAATCGACATCCTTTGGATATTTGATGATAAGTGGACAATCGACATTGTTTGGTTATGTGATGATAAGTAAACAATCTATATTCTCTGGTCATGCGATGATAAGTACACATTCTACAGTCTTTGGACATTTGATCATAAATGGATCAGCTACATTCTTTGAACATTTGATGATAAGTGGACAATCTACATTCTTTGGACATTTGATGATAAGTGGACAGTATACATTATTTAGACGTGTGTTTATAAATGCCCAGCGGCCATGCGGGTGATCCTGGGGTGCACAAAGAACACACCAATTATATGCATGAGGAATATCCTGGTTGTACCAACAATGGCGGTCCTTCAAGCCAAATGGTACCTGAGAGTTGCTGCAGATAGGGATCACCCCCTGTATGAAGCCACGAATATGGTCAATGGTCATAGACTAAGACGAGGTAGGTCCTGGATGGCACAAGCAGAAATATCTACACGTCAGGTGTGTGATCTAGAGACCATCAATCGTTAAAAAGAGTGGGTTGAAGTACCGAAAGACATGACAGACTGGCACAATGTAATAGTAACACTGGGTGGTGAGTGCAGAGAATGGGCAGTGGGCCGCATAAAGTTTGAGATGCATCACCTGATCCAGAGTAAGACACATCAAGGTGACATAGTGATCTATGCCGATGGGACAATGGTGAGAAATAGACGGAGTGGTTGGGGTTTCATTGACAAGGCTAATGGGCGAGTCTTGAAAAAGAAGTCTGGCATATGAGACTACAACCTCCAGCATTAGAATTGGGCAGTAACAGCGGCACTCCGTTGGTTGGAGGGGGCCATTGCAGCGCACATTGTATTCATTACAGACTCAAGAAGTATGCTTAGTAAGGCGGAGAAAGAAATGTTTCGTGTGGAATTGCTCACCTCGCTTCAGAGGTCACGGATTGTGAGAATTTTAAGGATTTCTTTTTGCCCTGGCTATGCGGGAGAGCGGGGGAATGAACAGGCTGATAGGCTGGCAGGGAATGCACCTCTTGGTGGTAGATTACTGTCGTGACTTCCTTTAAAGTGTCGTCCCTGGAGTGAGGAGAGTCAACACCCACATTATAATTTTTCTTCCCTATCAATATCCTGGAGAATCCACCAGCTTCCGCCCAACACACTCCATCAGCCCGTGGACACCTTTTCCTATCACTCTCTCACTGTCGTACTATGCCCCCTCTCATACTTCCCCAACGCAACATATTCAACAACTCTTGCTTCTAAAAATTAATAAAGATTAATTTATTAAAAGAAAAGTGTAACGTATATGAGACGTGTATGCGAAGAAAATGTGTGATGTGTTCTATAATGTGTGTAGGATCGGACTCTCAGATAATAGCATAGTCAGTTCATCCTTGCAAGGACACACCACAGCACGTTAAGTCAGAACAAGTCCACCTCACCCGGTACTGTATCTCTCCTGCCGGACACCGACTGTCATCTGTAGCTACCTGGTAATCCATCTTCCTGATCATCCGAAATAGATACTGTTTGTAAATTACAGCTGATCATGGACCGGTTGCCCAATGCACATAATTTCCTATCGTTCTTAAAGAATGCACAAATCCTTTGTAGTGAGTATTTAGGTATCACTGTTATTGTTACTATACTTGAACCTAACTAGTGTCTATCTAGGTTCAGGTATCATGTCTTTTGAACTATTTCACTAGAATATATCACACCATGTGACTATTATATTGATGTTCTTGTTTAGGTACCAATGTTCTTATGCTGTGTGATGCATTAACAATCATCACCCATCTTAGGTGAACCATCTTTCTTCTCGGACGTTATTCCTTTTTTTGTAAGAAACATTTTTGTGTCCAACTGGTGTTATGTCTAATTGACGTTGCACTTCATCAAACCCAGTGTTGAACTTCCTCGTAACTGGTATGGAACCTGTGAGAGAAACAACACATCTTGTGATAGTACTAGTCACTGATCCTACCGGCTGAGTGTAAGCTTTATTGCCTTGCTCAGTTATTTTATAGCTAACTAAACTCTGTCATAGAGCATATTAGCTCCTCACCTACGTCCGAATCAGGCGATGACAAGGAAAGACCCATAAACAGAGTGCACAACTTCAGTGGGCAAACCATTGAAAGATCCCCCCATTGGACACTTTCCCCATCTTAAATCTCTCCAATTATCACCCCTCTATCCTATTCATCCTAGCAGAGCCAATTATCACTTCACTACTCTAACTAGTTCTCAACTAACAGTGCTAATCATCACACTCTAGTTTTAACAAGACTACTGCCTATATTAATTAGGCCTAAATAGACTATATTGACTACCTTATGCAAAACCGCCTCATTCCGGGATGGCTGCTACACTTTGCCATAACGACACATGCTAGTTAATATTAAATTAATCTAACACTGTAGAGCTCTCCCACAAACACGTCCATCATAATCCACGGTTTTGGTCAACACTGTTTCTCCCAATCATGGTTTATGGCAAAACCTAAAATTGGTCACGTGACGGTATTCTTCCTGTCCACACAGGTGTTATTTGGGCATATCATCCATTGTCAAGAATCTATCCTCCCTGGCTCAATCAATGTCAGAGTTGTCATCACTTGTTTTGACTTCCACAACAAGCTAGCGAGTTCCTGTGTGCTCCCAACAACGGGTTTCCACAACAAACCGCCAATCTTCTTGATGTCCGGAAACTCTAAATGACAGACGGACTGTTTTCTTCCGAGCTGAGTACTTCCGCTCTCAATCCAACCTGTTTATGAACTGTCAAAGCGATGTATGGACTCATCTCACTCACTTCCAAATGTTCCCATGTTGTCGACCCAGATGTAAACACTTGCAGCTGCAACTATTTGACCGTCCTGGGGATTTTGACATCCAATTTGTTTTTTCTGTTAGTTAAAATAGTTTTGGCTTTGCAGATAGGCCGGTTAATCAGAAAGTCTCTATAGTAATCAACTGGTTAAACGCAGGGTTCTATTTTTGTGACAATTACCTATGGACAAGGGAGATGTGGTCCTGCACCTGATTAAAGCAGCCGGCCATCTCCTTCAGGTCCACATCGCTCAAAGCCTTCATGTGGCCATACCTGACACCATCAGGCCCTGGTGCCGTGTCTTTTGCCTTTTGCAAAATATGTTTAACATCTTCAAACAGTATGATGTCTTCGTAAGGCATATTCTCTATTGTGCCAGATAATTCCACTCTAACTGCATCCCTGGTATCCGCATCACTATGATTGGTCTGCTCTAAAAATCTCTGCAGAAACGCCTCCCCTTTCTCCTTGTCTGTTGTCACGCGTACCCCATCCTCTTTATAAATTGTTCCCACTGTCATAGGCAGATCTTTTCTTTGCATTTGTCTGTACAGTTTCCAGAATTTATACAGTGTTTTATCACCTCCAATCTCCTTCATAAAACATTCCCATTTTACTTTCTTGGCCTCTGCAGCACATCGCTTGAAATCCTCCACCTTGTCTTTCTTGTCATTTTCCGCTATGTCCACTTCTTCTCGTGAGCTTAGGGGTGTCTGTCGCAATTTCTTTAGCTGCTTCACTGCAGCTCTCTTTGCTTTCCACGCATTGTCTACTTCTGGGGTCCACCATGGGGGCTGCAAAAAAGGAGTTTTAACAGTCCTGTTGCATGCCCCACGTCTGAGGCGTCCAAGAAGACTGTCGCTCCACTCATACCGGAAGGTCTTGCGCGCTCTCCCAGCCTTGACTTTCCTGGACTTAGAGATCAGGACTGAGCATGGCATGTGATCACTCCCATGGTCATTCAAAACAGTCCACTTTACATCAAGGACTGATGACTGGGAGACAAGTGCCAAATCAATAGCAGTATCTGCATCGCCAGGCCTCATTGCCATTCTAGTCGGCCTACCATCATTTATGCAGACCACATCGGAGTCCACCGTGGCATCCGCAAGTGCAATTCCTTGTCGATTTTCTCTACTACTGTCCCAATCTCTGTTTCTCGCATTGAAGTCTCCACATATGAGTAGCCTATCACCTGGTAAGTCCTCTAATTCCTTAAGCGTATGTGGGGGTATGTGGTGGGTGGGAGATATGTGCAGGTGGGGTGGTTGTTGGTTTGGGGATGTGTATGGGTGTGGGATGTTTGGGTGGATGAGTGGCGAGTGTGTGTGTGTGGGTGAATGTGTGTGGGGTATGTGTGTGGGTTGGGGGACGGGTGCGTGATGGGTGTGGGTGATGGATTTGGGGATGTGTGTGTGGGTAGGGGATATGTCTGGCTGGGTGGGTGTTTGTGTGGCTAGATGGAAAAGGTATGTGTGTGTAGCGAGGGTGATTGTAGTTGGGGGATGTGTGGATGGGTAGGAGATGTCTGGGGAGATGGGTGAGGGATGTGTCTTTGGGGTGTGTGTGGGTGTGGTGTTGTGTGTGAGGGGAGCTGGGTGTGGATAAAGGATGTATGTGTGGGTGGGTGGGGTGTGATTGTGTGTGCAGGTGGGTGAAGGATGTGTGTGAGGGTGGGGGATGTGTGTTTAGATGGGTGGTTGGAGTGTGTGAGTGTGGGTGGGTAGATAGGAGATGTATGTTTTGATGAGTGGGTGAGGGATGTGTGGGTGTTAGTGGTTGAGGGATAAGTACGTGTGTCTAGGGATGTGTGAGGGGATGAGTGTATGGGTTGGGGATGTGTGTGTGTGAGTTGTGTGTGCGTGGATGGGAGGTGCGTGTTTGTGAATGGGGGATGTGGTGGATGGTGGAAATGCGTGTGAGGGATGTGTGTATGGGCGGAGAGATTGTGCGTGGGTGGGGATGTGTGTGTTTATGGGTAGGGGTGTGTGGTTAAGGGATGTGTGGCTGGGGGATGGGTGGGTGGAGGATGTGTGGTTGGGTAGAGGATGTGTGGGTGGGTGAGTGTGTGTATGTTAGGAGATGGTGGGGGATGTTTGTAGGGGTGGGTTCGGGAACTGTGAATGGGCTGGGGGAGATGGGAGATTATGTGGCTGGGTGCGGAATTTGTGTTTGAGTAGGTGCGGAATATGTAAGTTGACCGGGAGATGTGTGTGTGCGTTGGGAATTTGTGGCTGAGGAATGTGTGTTTGGCTGGGTGTGTGGGTGGAGGAGGATATGTGGGTGAGTTATTGTTGGTGGGTAATGGGACGGGTAGAGGATATGTGAGTGGGTGGGGAGATGTGTGTAGGTGGGTGGATGTGTGTGGGTGGGGGATGTGTGGGTTGGGGAATGTATGTGTGCTTGGGGTGTGTGGTGGGTGAGAGGTGTGTGTGGGTGGGGATATGTGTAGGTGTAGGGATGTGGTGGATGGGTAGGGGCATGTATGTGTGTGTGTGGGTTATGTGTGTGGTTGGGTGGTGGAGTTGGAGTGAATGGGAGATGTGTGGGTGGGTGGTTGATGTGTCTCATAACATAATAATATGCATTGTTTATGTTTACAAAATTCATGTGACAATGTTTTGTTTGCACTTCTCTCTGCACATACATTCTTTCTACCAATCCATGTAGATTATTTCTCATCAACAAGATGTGTCGTGACGAGAGAGAGAGAGAGAGAGAGAGAGAGAGAGAGAGAGAGAGAGAGAGAGAGAGAGAGAGAGAGAGAGAGAGAGAGAGAGAGAGAGAGAGAGAGAGAGAGAGAGAGAGAGAGAGCGTATACAGAATGGAATTTATTTAGTTCACTACACAAGGTGGCACATTTCCACCACTACAAAGAGTTTACCTGAGCTCTTCCGACCGAGGTCAAACCTCGGTCGACAAGACCACTGACTCACAAAGGGCACCGTCCCATTGTTCTGTCTAGGTTGGGCCAATAGACTCAGTAACAAAGAAGGGACATTTATTCAGTTATTTGGCCCTTTGTTCCCCAATGATTGGGCTTAGTGGTACACATGCGGAGTATAGAAATATACTGTGAGAGTGTGTGTTTGAACATTATGTTATGTAGTGTGAACTTGATGAGGGTGGCTCTTGATTACTCTGCGAATAGCTGGGCGATTTTCTGTTGAAAAATCTTTGCTAGTATGTGTGGGATATTGTGTGGTGATTGTGGGTGGCCGAGTTTCTACTCGACCATATTGTGTTTCTATACTCCGCTAGTGCAACAAGAAGTTTAGTGTGTTTGTCTTTATGGCTGTGGGTATTGTATTTAGGAAAATGGCTTTGTAAGCGTCAGTTTTCTTGTTTGTGTGTGTTTCTATTAATTGTTGCAGTGCAGTCTTAGTGGCTGTGATTGTTGGGCATTCATAGAAGAGATGGTCCTCTGTTTCCTGAATATTTTGTCTACATAATTTGCATGGGGCTATTTGCTTGGATGTCTGTGCAGCTCTCTCTGTTGTCGGGGTCATATTATAAATTAGCCTGTATGTTATTCTTTGGATTTCGATGTGATATGTTTGTTGTGTAAGTTAGTGAAGGTGCAGCTGTAGTCTTTCATATGATATTTGTATCCTCTTTTGATTCTCAGGTGTAGTGGTGGGGCTTGTTGTTTCACTAAATATTTGTATATCTGCTTGATTGTCTGTTGTATTACGTGTTCATTACCTTGAATTGCTTGCATACATGTTCTGTAAAAGTGCAGTAGTGTGCCGTAATAGTGCGGTGTTGTTTTGTCTATTTTCTTAATTCTGTGTAATCTAATTGCAATATAGTATAATGCTAGCGAGTGTTGATCTGGATGATTGATGATGCGTCCTATGTGGTTGATTCTTAATGCTTGTATTTTTGTGTTAAGGTCCTGTAATGCTACCCCCCTCGTTTCTTATCTTGTATTAAAGTCTTGTGCTTTATACTGTGATTGTGTTGCTGAAGATGAATTGTCTGATGTGTTTGTTTATGTCTGTGATTGTTTGTTTTGGGGGGGTCTAACACTGTGGCTAAATAATATTATTTTAGGAATGATGAAGGTGTTTACAATTGTGCTTCTTACAAAAATTGTTGATGTCTTGTATTTGAACCTATGTAGTATGTCTATAATTTGTTTTGTCAGTGATTGCCATGTTTCTGTGTGTGTTTTTCTGGGATTGGATGGAAATGTGATCCAATAAACCTTCATGTTATCTGTGACTGTTAGATCCGGGGGAAATCTGCTTTATTCTTCCACTTCCCCAGACCCATTATTTTAGACTTCTGTATGTTTATTTTGGCCCCACTTCCTTCACCAAACTGTCTGAAGGTGTGAAGTATGTTCGTTATGGAAGTGTTGGTTGTAGGGAAGAAAGCGGTGTCATCTGCATAAGCAATTAATTTCCGCTCTCCAGACCCTTGTATAAATGTACCTTTAATGTTAGTGTCCTGTCTAATTGCTTCTAAGAGTGGTTCTAGTGTGAGTACATATAGGACTGGTGATAGTGGACACCCTTGTCTGACAGATCTAGTTATTCTGAAACTGCCAGTGAGTGAATGATTCACCAGTACCTTATTTTCAGGATTTTTATACAATATTTCTATCCACTGTCTATAGTACTGTCCTATGTTACAGTGTGCTAGTGTTTTGTGTAAGTATGAGTGTGAAATTCTGGTCTAAAGATAAAAGGGAGGATTGACAGTCTTTCTGGTGGGTGTATGTAATGAAGTCTCTAATGAAGTGTGTATGTTGGTGTATGTTTCTGTGTTGAATACTGCACTGTTGGTCTGGGTGGATGAGTGATGGCATGAAGTTTTTTATTTTGTTTGCAAGTGATTTTGCTAGAATTTTGTAGTCTGTGTTTAATAATGAGATGGGTCTATAGTTTTTCAGCTGTGTTTTGTCTGTGTTGTCTTTAGGTATGAGTGTTATATATGACATGTTGCAAGTGTTTGGGAGTTCTTGTTTGTAAAAGCTTCTTGGTAGACTTTTAGAAGGAAATTGCCTAGGATAGGAAAGAAGTGTTGGTAGAATTCTACTGTGAGTCCATCTGGTCCTGGTGTTTTGTCTTTTTGCATTTGATTGAGTGCATGTGTTATGTCTGCTAATGTAAGCTCTGTGTCTAGTGTGTCCTTATCTGTGTCTGACAGTTTCTTTGTGTATTGTAGAACCTATTTTGTGTTTGTGTGTTGGCGGGTTCTGCTGTATATAGGTCAGTGTAGTACTGTTGGAATGTTTCTAGTATATGTATTGCCTCTGTTTGTGTGTTTCCTTGCATGTCTGTTATTGCTCCTATTTGTCTGTTGCGTTGAATGTTTTGTTCTAATGCAAGGTGTTGTTTATTGGGACTTTCTTCTGATATGTTAGTAAGTTTAGTTCGAAGGAGTGCACCACGGAATGTGTGTTGCTGGTGTTGTTCTAATTGTGATTCTAGTGTGTTTAGGTGTGGTGCATTCCTGTCAGTCTGTTTTGTGAGTTGTATTGCTGTCTGTATGATATGTTCTTGTTGTAGTCTGTCTTTATGTATGATGGATGCTAACTGTTGTGTTCTATACCGTATTGTATTCTTTAGTAAATCCCAAATTTGTGTTATGTTGTCGGTGGGTGTACTATTAGTGTATGTTAGAATAAGTTGTGTCACATGTTGTAAATAACCTGTGTTTTGGAGTAAGGAGTTATTGAACTTCCAATGTGGTGTTCTTTTTGATGGCCTTGTGTTTGTAGTGTCTGTAGTGATATGTGTTAGTACTGCTTTGTGATCTGTGTATTGTAATGTCTCTTGTAGATGTTTTGTGTGTATTATGTGGTGTGTTGAAGGTGTGTATACTCTATCTAATCTGGCTGATCTATTGTAAGCCCTATTTTGTGTGTTGTTGCAATGTTATTAGGGTGTCTGTATCGGAAAGCGTCTATTAAATTGTGTGTGTCTAGAGGTATTCTTTAGTATATCCAGTTGATGTATTCCATTTCTGTCATTTCTCCTTAATTGTGTCTTGATTCCTGCTTTGCCTGCCCCTACGATATCCAAATCTGAGAGTACAAAATTGAAATCCCCTGCAAGGATAACATTTTGCCCTCTGTATGTTTGTATAAGTAAGGTGTCTAATTCTTGGAAAAATTTGGTTGATGATTGTAATTAGGTGGTGCATGCATGTAGACTATGGTGTATGAATGTATAGTGTTTTCTACCTGTATTATGGAGATTCGTCCCTGGTTATCCGTGTGTGTTTTAATTATAGTCCCACCTGTCTGATGTCTGCAGAATAGCTGTTCCTGACCCAATTTTGTGTGTGCCTAAACTAAAGCATGAATGTCTTGAGGCCTAGCTGTGTGGTGATATGTTGTGCGAATGTTTTTGAACATATATTTGTTTCTTGTAGTAGTATAAAGTCTGGTTTGTGTTTGTTTATTAGTGTGATAATGTGTTGTAATTTTGTACGTATACCACAAATGTTTAAAGTAATAATAACTAAATCACTAGTCATTATAATTTAAGTAAAAACGAATGAAATGAGATATAATAAGTGTATAGAATCACACGCAAAGTTATTATCCGTGATGGGTACATTTAGGCGAGCAAGTCTGTAGTATCAAAAGTTTGTGTGAGAGGATCATCTTGATCCTCGTTCTTATCACTTGTGTCTGTGTCTACGAAGAGAGTGTCTGGTATGCTGTATGTGTCGTCTTCGTCTTGTACTTGTGTATCCTCTTGTTGTTCTTGTTCAGTTTCCTTTGTCTTGCCTATAGTGGCTTTGACTTTTTCTTTCTTTGGCAGTGATAAGTCGTCTGTTTCTGTGTCAGTCGCTGTGTTTTGACTGCAGTAGTCTTCTGTTAGCCCATGTTCTCTTCTTTGGTTTGCTGACGACTTGAAAACCGTCAGAGTCTTCATTCCTTGGATTGATTTCTTGTGTGTTATTTCTTGTGTGTTCTGTCTTCTTGTGTGTTGATTTGACTACTGAAGGTTTGTGTCAGTTCAATCTCTCCCTGTGGAGAAATTTCTCTTTCGAGTGGTGGGAAATCTTCTTGGCTTTGTACACTGACTGCTGCTACTATTGGTGTCGTCGATTGTCGTCGACTAGGGCATTTATTTGACCAGTGGTTGTTTTGGCCACACGCTGGACAATCGGTCTTTCTCCCAGGCATCGTGATCAACACTCTGTGGCTATTGTTCGTTATACCGGGAGTGTAGATCCGTATATAATGGGGAACTTCCTTTGTTGGGTTGCAGAGCGCTCCCCACTTGCCAGCCCCATTCTTTATCCTAAAGACCTCTGCCTTGTCGTCTCCTGTAATACTGTGCACCAGTTTTTTAACTCCTTGAGGAGCAATCGTGACAGGTAGCCAGTGGATGGTCAGCCTGTCCCTTTCTTTGTCTAGATGTTGTGATATGTCTATCCCTAGACTTGGTAGAGAAAACTTTTTGCCGTGTATCTTGTCATACACGGCTTTCTGAACCTCTGCTGACAGGTGAAAGTACCACCTAGTGGGAACTTCGAACCTATGAAGGTCGACGACTCCCCCAAAAGGTACACCTCCTGGACCAGTTAGGGCACTCATAATAAGTGCAGGTGTTGCTTTCGCAGCCGCCCCGGGGCCAGTTATGGAACACACTATCGTTCCTGACTGGTGAAGTAGCTGGACATCGTAGTCATTTATCGAGATCCCGACTTCAGTGATATTTGAATACATATTGAAATTTGTTGTTTCAGGTAATAATTCCGGGGAAATATCCAGAATATCAAATCCAACGAATATCACCACAAAATCCGGAAAAAAAATTACACAATAACAGGTCTTACGATTTTAAAGATTTATACGTTGTGAAGAAAGCGAAGTAGGTTTAAAGAGAGCCTTACTTTCATCACAGAATCTGCTGTTCCGATATACATATTATTTAAGGATATATATATATATATATATATATATATATATATATATATATATATATATATATATATATATATATATATATATATATATATATATATATATATATATATATATATTTAAATACTGATCTCTTTAATCAAATCTTTTCAAATCTCATTTAAATCTGTCTTCAAATTGTTGTCCACATAAAAACAATTCATGTAATAAAAAATTGGAACGATCCCTGACAGGGCTTGCAGGTACTGATTGATTGATTGATTGATCTAGGAACCGACATCACAGCACTCGGGACATTCCCATAAGCGCTCCGTCCCCATCCTCAGCAACCAGCGAAGAGTTCCAACACTAATAGTTCCAGTAGCAATCTGATTATATGTCCGTCTCGCCTTTCCTCTGAGCGTACTGATGCATAATTAATGTTTTTGTTTGTTAAAAAATATTTCAATGTTGAAAATTAGTCTAATGCATCTTGAACGACGAAATTAAAAATCATTTCTGTCATCAATGTACACTGCGCACTGCCCATCAGAGCTTGGGCTTATTCAAATGGTCCAGTACTGCCCGGTAGTTTAGTGGAGGGGCTTCTGTTCCGGTTCTGTAATGCTTGTTCTCTTGGCCTCCGGGCGTAGTTTTCCATTAATTCGGCAATGGCCACCAAGATTCTTGAAAAACGTTCAGTTGGCTCGACAAGTGACAAAACAAATCCTGCTAGTTCTCGGATTAGGTGCGCTATGTCTAATAAGATATTTCAAAATAATATTTATCTAATGTCCGGCTGACGGGTCAAAAATATTGAATCTAACATACAACATTCAAACATCTAGCGTTCAACATGGATAATGAAGTCCGCTAAGGAAATATATTAATTTTTGTGTGTGTGTATGTGTGTGTGTGTGTACACAACAATGTCTATTTCATGCTACAATCAGTATTTTCCATGCGTTAGAAAACATCTTCAGTATACAAATTTATTTACAATCTTGTATAAATCTCCAAACCAATCAATCTAAGTACAGAGGATTCTCATATCTAAATAACGTGTTGGTTTCCTATTAGATCAGTGGAGTGTCTTGACTGAAACAGCAAACTAAACATTTTGAAATCTAAACACCAAGGACAACAGAAAAAACACAAAAATGAATCATCTAGCCTATGGCTTTAAAGATAAATGCCCCTCCAGTAAAGTCCTAGATTGCTGATGTCTTACTTTCCACAAAGATCTGACGAACCTAAAGACCTTATGTTGGGACTGCCTTTCCACCAACTTTCTCTAAAGCTGCTTTGCTATCTACCTCAGCGTAACAGTCACCCTCTAAAATATTCCTGATATGACTCAGTGCTGCCATGAGAGCGCTAAAGGATGATGCACAGATCATCTTCTTTCTCACTGTTGCACCATCGGGATGCCATGAAATCAAAATAATGTCAGAATTTCTACAGTTGTCTTTATTTGCACACTCAATATCGTAGCAAACGTAACTTACATAGTCAGTGGGAAGACTGGTGATAAGATAGATTATCGTAACCATCGCAATCCTGAGCTGTGTCCGATCTTTCTACTTCAGTTTTGTTTTTTCATGTCCCAAGACAATTTCAGTACTGTCCAATCCAGTTTCTGTGCCTTCAGTGTGATCAAGCAAATCTACTGGCATATGTTTTTACAACTATCATCGATTTTGACTCCAGAAGCCATGTCTGTTGATTTGAAGAACAATGACGATGTAGTTTGCAACTGACGAGATCGTAATGGTGTGTTCTTTTTTTTTTTTTTTTTTTTTTTTGCGGGCCAAGTGGCCATACCCATTCCCTTTTTTTTAAAAATACAAATCAATGTATATTTACAAGGTGTAATGTGTATTGCTTTTGTTTGTGTATATTACAGAGTGTTGCCGTTTGTTAGTGTTAGATGTCACATGTGTGAACAAAGCAAATACATACATATATACAGTTATATTATGACATTTTTGGCATAGTGCATGTAAACACACACTCGTACACATGCGCGTGCAAATACATGCAACACACACACACGCCATCATCCACACCCAGACGCATAATGGTGTGTTCTACGTTGTGAAGAGAAACTGTATTTTTTTTTTTAACGTTTATTTCATACAAATCAATGTATATTTACAAGGCGTAATGTGTGTTTCTTTTGTTTGTGTATATTGCAGAGCGTTGCCGTTTGTTAGTGTTAGGTGTCACATGTGTGAACAATGCAAATACATACATATATACAGTTATATTATGACATTTAAGGCATAATGCATGTAAACGCGCGCACACACACACACAAATACATGCAACACACACACACACCTGCATCCACACCCAGACGAATACATATGTTACTGCCAGCGACACAGGTACACATCCACAATAAATTCATGTTTTCCTTTAAAATTTCGAATACAACAAATGCATTAATATACACATATGCGATAATATTACATTTATGGCATGTGCAATTGCCTACACATTACTTGATGATGATGATGATGATGATGATGATGATGATGATGATGATGATGATGATGATGATGATGATGATGATGATGATGATGATGATGATGATGATGATGATGATGATGATGATGATGATGATGATGATGATGATGATGATGATGATGATGATGATGATGATGATGATGATGGTGATGATACAGAAATAAAATTCTAACTTTTTTTTCTCCTTTCAAATAATATTACATGATAATAATACTACACGAAAACAGCAGCATGAACACACAATCACTTGTCTGAATCAAAGTAAAAGTTGACGCTGCCATCCCTGTTGCTATCCGCCATTAAATTCAATTTTCTTTTTTCGTCACGCATTTATGAAAACTATACGTTTATCCACGCCTGACTAGGGGTCAAACATACATCAAAACAGACACTACCGACAAAGATATATACATACCAATTATACATACACATTTATGTGTATAATTTCACTCAGACACGCGCGTGCACACACACGCGCGCACACACACACACACACGCACACACACACACACACACACCTACTTATACGTATATGTACAGACATATCTATGCATGCACAAACTAATACATATTTAGATGTATCTCTATGTTTGTATACCTTATCCATATCCCACAGACAAATTTGAAACGTGTATATTCCCTTTTGTCTAAGTGGTTTTGAATATTTGTGTGATTTTGTTTTGTACCATGTGCTGTATTATATGTGTGTTGTATGTTCTGAACCTATATGTTGCTGCATTTCTACAGGTCCATACCACATACCTGTACTCTGCTAGTGCAGTCAACAATCTTATGTGATTATTTTCTGTGGTTTTTGGTATTGTGTTTAAAAATATTGCCTTGTACATATCTGTCTTCTTTTTGGTGAATATCTCAATTAGTTGTCTTAAAGTGTCTAGTGCAGTCTGTACTGTTGGGCATGTAAAAAAAATGTGGTCTTCTGTTTCTTGTATGTTTTGTCTACAGAGTTGACATGGTGATATTCGTTTTGACCTGTGTGCTTGTTTTTCGGTAGTAGGTGTCATGTTAAAGATCAAACGATATGTAATTTCCCTCGCCTTGGGAGTTATGTTTGGGTTGTGGAGATTAGTAAATGTACATGTATAGTCTTGTATGTAGTATTTTTTCCCTCTTTTAATTCTAAGCTTGTAGTGGGGGTGCTTGTTGTTTAACCAGGTATTTGTAGATTTGGCGTGTTGTCTGGTGTAGTAAGTGCTCACTCCCTCGGAGTGCTTTTATACATGTCTTATAGAATGCTGGTAGTGTTCCAAAGTAGTGTGGTATATTAAGATGTATTCTCCTAAGGTGTTGCAGTCTCATTTCTATATAGTAGAGTGCTAGTGGGTGTTGTTCTGGGTGACTAAGAATGTGTTCTATATGTTGGATTCTCAGCGCTTGAATCTTTGTGTATATGTCTTGCAGTGCTATTCCTCCTTGTTTCTTGTCCTGTATGAGTGTCTTATGCTGTATGCAGTAAATTGTGTTGCCAAAGATGAAACATCTGATTTGCTTGTTGATGTCTGTGATTGTCTGTCTTGGAGGGTCTAGTACTGTAACTAAATATATAATTTTGGGAATAATGAAAGTGTTGACAATGATGCTCCTGCCGAAAATTGTAGATGTCTTGTACTTGTATCTGTGTAGCATGTCTATGATTTTTTGTGTGAGGTTTTGCCATGTTTGTGCGTGTATCTGTCTGGAGTTGCTGTGAAATGTGATGCCATATATCTTAATATTGTCTGTGGCTGTTAGGTCTGGAGGAAAATCGGCTTTATTCCTCCATTTTCCGAGACCCATTATATGTGATTTGTTTATGTTTAATTTTGCCCCACTCCCTTTACCAAATTGTGTAAATGTATGGAGTATCTTTGTGATGGATGTTTTGTTGGCGGGGAAGAAAACGGTGTCATCTGCATATGCAAGCAACTTCCGTTCTCCTCCGCCTGGTATGAATGTGCCTGTGATGTTGGTGTCTTGTCTGATTGCTTCTAGTAGTGGTTCTAAAACCAGTACATATAGGAGTGGCGACAGAGGACATCCTTGTCTCACCGATCTTGTCAGCCGGAACCCTGCAGTGAGTGTGTGGTTAACCAACACCTTACTCTCAGGATTCTGGTACAGGATCTCTATCCACCTCCTAAAGTATATTCCTAAGTTGCATTCTGTTAATGTCTTGTGTAGATAAGAGTGGGAGATTCTGTCAAAGGCCTTCTCCTGGTCTAAGGACAAAAGGGAGGCTTGACAGTCTTTCTCCTGTGTGTATGTGATGATGTCTCTAATGAAATGTGTGTGTTGGTGTATGTTCTACTGTGGTACTCCGCATTGTTGGTCAGGGTGTATGAGCTTTGGCATGTAGGGTCTAAGTTTCTGGGTCAGTGCCTTGGTAAGTATTTTATAGTCTGTGTTCAGAAGTGATATTGGTCTATAATTTTTCATCTGTGTTTTGTCTGTATTGTTTTTGGGTATGAGTGTGATGTAAGACATGTTGCAGCTATCTGGTAGTTGTTGTTTATCAAAGGCGTCTTGATAGACTTTAAGAAGAAGACCACCTAAGATAGGCAAGAAGTGTTGGTAGAATTCTATCGTTAAACCGTCCGGCCCTGGTGTCTTGTCCTTGTTCATTTTGCTGAGTGCGTTCGTTATGTCAGCCAGTGTTAGTTCTGTGTCTAGTCTGTCTCTGTCTTCATCTGACAGCTTTTTACTATATTGTAGAAAATTGTCTTGTGTCTGTGTGTCTATTGTCTCTGCTGTAAACAGATTGAGTGTAGTATTGATTGAATGCTTCTGTTATTTGTGCTGGTTCTGTTTGCATATTGCCTTGCATGTCTACTATTTTGTCTATTTGTCTGCTACTCTGTATATTTTGTTCAATTGCCATGTGTGTGTGCGCGTGTGTGTGCGTGTGTGTGCGCGCGTGTGTCTGAGTGAAAATATACACATAAATGTGTATGTATAATTGGTATGTATATATCTTTGTCGGTAGTGTCTGTTTTGATGTATGTTTGACCCCTAGTCAGGCGTGGATAAACGTATAGTTTTCATAAATGCGTGAGGAAAAGAAAAAAAATTTGAATTTAATGGCGGATAGCAACAGGGATGGCAGCGTCAACTTTTACTTTGATTCAGACAAGTGATTGTGTGATCATGCTGCTGTTTTCGTGTAGTATTATTATCATGTAATATTATTTGAAAGGAAAAAAAAAAGTTAGAATTTTATTTCTGTATCATCATCATCATCATCATCATCATCATCATCATCATCATCATCATCATCATCATCATCATCATCATCATCATCATCATCATCATCATCATCATCATCATCATCATCATCATCATCATCATCATCATCATCATCATCATCATCATCATCATCATCATCATCATCATCATCATCATCATCAAGTAATGTGTAGGCAATTGCACATGCCATAAATGTAATATTATCGCATATGTGTATATTAATGCATTTGTTGTATTCGGAAATTTAAAGGAAAACATGAATTTAAAAAAAAAATGTTTTACAGGCCAAATAATCTGACAATTATTATTATTTATTATTTATTATTATTATTACTTATTATTATTAATACGTTTATTACTACTGCTACCATTATTATTAATTTTCCCATTATTATATTTGAATGTGCAACATGAAATATATTGTGGATGTGTGTCTGTGTCGCTGGCAGTAACATATGTATGCGTCTGGGTGTGGATGCAGGTGTGTGTGTGTGTTGCATGTATTTGCACGCGCATGTGTACGAGTGTGTGTTTGTGTGTGTGTGTGCGCGTTTACATGCACTATGCCATAAATGTCATAATATAACTGTATATATGTATGTATTTGCTTTGTTCACACATGTGACACCTAACACTAACAAACGGCAACGCTCTGTAATATACACAAACAAAAGAAACACACATTACACCTTGTAAATATACATTGATTTGTAATATACACAAACAAAAGAAACACACATTACAGCTTGTAAATATACATTGATTTGTATGAAATAAACGTGGGAAAAAAAATCAAGTCATAGGTTGGTTGTTATCATCATAAATGGTACCATGTGTACCAGGCATAGCCTGTCTCTTCATCTGTCTGTACAGCCTCCAGAATTTTCTCAATGTCACATCTCCACCGACTTCATTGATAAACTGTTCCCACTTAATCCTCCTTGCCTCTGCTGCTTGGAGTTTAAAATCACTGCAATTTGCTGCTTGAGAATGTGAAATAATTTCAAGAATAAACACCATTCCTAACAGTAAATGAGACAATCATGAGATGATAATTCAAATCTACATATGAATGAAGATGATAATGATAATATATATATGAGTTATATATTCATCTGTAGGCACCTCATTGCCTCTCTGAAATAAGCGCAGGCCATCAGATGTGTCCGTGATGTGTAATGTATGGATGATAGTAGGCTGTTGTAGAAGAGGTTTGCCACAGGAGATCACCTAATCTTGGACAGCAAAGCGGCAGATGTTCTACTGATTCTCCATCTTATAAGAAGTGCTTTACAATTAATTGGGTTTAAGCGGTGGATCTGGTTTGTTGGCCGAGGCAAGGTCTGTTCGCAGCTGGAAGATTAGACTATGGTTTAAACTCTTTCTCTTCTCTTGTTGGCTTCTCTCAGTGCTTGAACAGTGGGCGTCCTGTTTGGGAATAAAGCCCATTGGTTCAGCAATGCTTTCCTTAGGACTGTTTCTCGTGAGCTGTTGGACAGTTTGCACTTTAATACTAGGTGGGAATAACAAAGATGACAGGATGCTCCCACTTTCTGTTATAGTATGGGCTTTTATTTTTTTTATTTTTTTTTTCATTTCCAGGAACTCAGAGGTTACATGGAGGCCACCGGAGGATGACTGAACAGCCGCAGGAAGTAAAGAACAAATCGGTTAGCCTCGCAATTGTATATGTTTTTCAGGACATTATCGTTCTGAAGGTCTTGGCGTGATGGAATAATTTTCTTCTTCATGTCTGGAGTGGCTTTGTTTGCAGTTGAAAAAGATATAGGAATGGTATTCCATGTTATGTTGGGGTATTTGTTTAGTGCACCATATCCAACATTAGAGATAGAATTTGGTGCAGCGCATCTACGTAACCATAGATCAAGCCTTGTGGATATGAATCTATGGCTCTTAAAACAATGATTTACTGTCGTGGAACACGCTCATGTGTCAAAAGTTCATTTCTCACTGTGAGAGTATATACCTGTCAATGAGGTGAATGAATTGTTGCAACCTGGGAAAATGATGGCTATGAAAACTGCAAACAATGTATTACTGATCTCACATTTATTTTGTTTCTTATTTACTTGCAGCAATTGTATCTAGACCAGGCACTTGAAGAAAAAAAAAACAGAAGAATACAAAACATCAATTATTTGGCTTATCTATAGTTTCAAGTGAATATATGAATTGCCAGCTATTAGCTCTGTGTAACACTCAAGCTGGATTTTCTTGCCAACGATACTGTTTCATTTCATGAGCAATCTCTTCTTTACTTCATAAAGCATTATATGAAGGGGCTTTCTTATTTTCTTTCATGCTCTTCCATAGTATGTTATACACATCAATACAGTATACTCAGTTATTGAAATTTGTTGAGACCAAACTGGTATGTTATGATACTGGTGAGAAACAACAAGTACACAGACATATACTGTACCTCACAACTGTAACCACTCTAGTGGAGCAAGACAGCTGCCAGAAATCCAGAGAGACAGCTATGGGAGTCATGGTTCTGCACATGACAGCCACTGGATGATGATGATGATGATGATGATGACGATGATATCACACACAGTCGTCTTTTTATGGTACATGAGTTTGTATTTGTTTCTTCCAAGGATCACATCTGCTGGCAAATCCGTCCTCTGGGTGTATTGACTTTTCTTTATTAAATGTTGTAGCAAAGTAATTATGAATTATTATGGGGATGGGAATGAACTTCCCTGAAAAAGGAGCTCAATGATCTAGACTTTATGACGACATTGCTGTCTCACACACGACACCAGATGCAGGATAAACTAACAACATTAGATGGGAGGTCACAAGCACTTTGTTTTACAATATATACAGAAAAATATAAAGATAATGAGAATAAAGCAAGCAAATTATCACCTGATCTCTCTTGATCAGTTAATATATAAATGTAGCAAGTAGTGCTTCAACTTAAGGGGCCTTTTTCTACCGCTGTGTGACTCCACAAGTCTGCGTTTCGTTGTCGCTTTGGTTATCTACCCCGACCGACTTCGTTCACAGATTAGCTGGTGGTTTCTCTTCCTTCCGTATTTCCGACGTGCAGGTATGTTCACATGTCGTCAATGGAGCCACACTTCTCAGCCTCTCGGACTGCCTGAGTTCCTTGTATACATCCTAGCTAGATTGGCGCTTTTCTGGAGTCACGTAGCCTTGCCTTCCCTGTGTCTCGCGGGGACACCCCTACTTTTATCAATATTTACTTATATATGTGTGTATATGCGTGCGTGCGTCGATGGGAAGGAAGTTATTAAGTAACAGGATCTTTACGAATCTCTTTTTCTTTCACAATAGTGTAAATCAGATATTATGTTTGTGTTATCTCTCAACATAGTTCCTCCTGTCTGGCAATACACTTGGTCCACTTGTTCACTAGCTTGCTGGTGCCTTCTAGGAAAAGCTTTTTGGTATGGGCTTAACCCGATTTGGCGCCGCTCAATTACCTTGCTTGTCAGTTCATACCCCAGTGGCAGTATCTGCTAAAGCAAAACCTACTTTTTTTTTGCCTTAGAAAGACTAAGCACCTATGATTGTGCCCTTAGATTAATGTCTCCCTAAGCCAAGTGTAAAGGAATCAGTAGCATTAAAGCTATGTTACACCTGCTCATTAATTCACTATTTATGCAGATGGATTAGACATTGTTTCCAACATTAACCCCCGGGGAATACATACATACTATGACCGCCTTTGATAACATTTACATATTACCTGATCAGTTTCATAATTTCTCAATAACGTTTAATAAAATGCAGATAACGTTAATCCCATAGCAGCCTATATACAAATGTATGATCATTTATCCAAAACTGGTGCACGAATTAATTATACAGTCCCTGAATGAGCAAAATCGCTTGATTTCGAATTGTCACCCCAAGGGTTAAGGCCTCTGTTAGTGATCGATGTCGCACACTAAATGCACTAATACCAGCTAGATTTGATTATTGTCGTCACGATAGAAAACCAGCAATAGCTGGCAACTTTGTGGTTACCTGGAGGGTATGCGGTAAATATTCCTGATCTATTGTGTGAGATCTTGAATTAAAAACCAGATTAAATCACTTGCTTCGTTGTTATGTCATCATAGATATGATCGTACTTTGGTTTGCTTATGTAGGTGCATCAGACGGTATCTGTTTACTTTCTATTCCGGTCTTCTCTATTTATCTAATATCAAGTAAAGATACTATCTTGGAAGACTGTCGCACAGATATATGAAATAGTAATAATAGTGTAGTAGTAAACCTTCACACGCACTAGATAGATCACGGCATAATTATAGTTGTGGCTATCTCCTGTCCTCATCACCCTCTTGTCTAGATTATTCCAAGAGACTTTTGACATATATCTGGTACATATTTGAGAGGACTGTGTGCACATCACAGTTGTCACCATCATATATCATGTCCTTAGCAGAACGTCCCTCTCATCATGGCAATCGAAAGAGTGTCTGCATCTCTTGTCATTTCCCATGCCTCATACACCCTCGTGCCCAGGGCCTGTGCAATGTCTGGTGTCCGTCCGTGTGCTGATGAACCCCTCCTTCTTCTTCCGGAAACCACACCTCCCATCTCTGTTCTTTCCAAATTACTTAGACGTTTAATGTTGCCAAGATGTGTCTGTTCTCTAGACATGAGGCTTGTTCTTAACAATACCAAAATTGTGCTCACCCGAAAAAACAACAAACCAAATGCAACTTCTGTTGGGGACTGCAATTCACACCTTTGTGTTAGTAAACTGGGTAGTGGTCACTTGGAATCCCAGTTTTAATCACCATTACCATCATGTTCCTTGTTTCCGAATAATACATTCGCTAAACCTATGGAATATCGTTTTTCATTGGTAACTGGAAATTTAGGACACACCAAGTCCTTAGACTACTTTAATGTCTTGAGTCGAGGAGGGGGGGGGGTGTATGTGTTACACACTTCTACAGGAAATTAATCTGGATGGTTTCTATTCTACATCAGAACTAATCTTGGACGGATCATCCTTGTGTGGGACATCGTGGAAGTGTCCAGTGTGTGTCTGGCCGCAACTGTAATGCCATACAAGTGCATGCTGTTAGAGTGCACAACCCTATTTTCAACAAGTAATGGTCAATGTAAGGTCTCCAATGGAAAAGTATTAGCAACCAAGAATATGCGGACGATAAGAGAAAAATAGTGTTTTTATGGCAACTTCATCGCCGGATGTAGGTAATGGGGAAGTGATCCATCAGCCCACACAGGGTGTAACTGAAAGATGGGCTTATGATGTTGGTAAACATCCAATTACAGTAAGTGGCATCATTGTTTGTTTTGTTTGAATCACTTGGCAAAACGCTCTATCTCTCTCTCTCTCTCTCTCTCTCTCTCTCTCTCTCTCTCTCTCTCTTCTCTCTCTCTCTCCTCCTCTCTCTCTCTACTCTCTCTCTACACTCTCTTCTGTAGCGTGGTGGGGGGGGGGGGGGGCGCACAACCACTCAAATATAAAGCAACAATACCTCAAGTTTATTTGCTCTCAACAGAAGTTACAAATGCATCGTGTGAAAACAATACCAACCAATGTTAGAGAAATGCATTCAGGCAACTAACATCAAGAACATACAATCAAATAAGTGTCATACAACCGATATCAATACTGGAAGAATACAATCGAACCAGTACCGGTATAAAGGAAATACAATCAGCTAAGTGTCAACACTAAAGAAATGCAGTTTAACAAGTATAGTCAGATAAATGAATAAGTACACTCGAATAAGTATAGTCAGATTAATGAAGCAGTACACCGAGATTACCATTCGAACACATCCCGCACCACTAACTTATCCAGGTAATTAATCAAATGACTCCATAAGTTCCTGTCATTCAGCGAAGGCTTGCACGTCTGGGCTTCACAGATGATTGTTCACAATTATTGCTCGCCGTAGATTCGCCTGATTTTTCCGTGCTATCTGACTGTCAGTCCTCTGCGTGATCCCGACAAACGTGGTTCCTTTTAGGCTAATTTTCGGTCCTATTCAACTCTAGCCATTGATTGCAACTTGACAGCGGTTCCCTTGTAGCAAGCAGTGCTTCAACTTAAGTGGCCTTTTTCTACCGCTTTGTGACTCCACAAGTCTGCGTTTCTTTGTCGCTTTGGTTATCTACCCCGACCGACTTCGTTCACACATTAGCTGGTGGTTTCTCTTCCTTCCGTATTTCCGACGTGCAGGTATGTTCACATGTCGTCAATGGATCCACACTTCTCAACCTCTCGGACTGCCTGAGTTCCTTGTATACATCCTAGCTAGACTGGAGTCACGTAGCCTTGCCTTCCCTGTGTCTCGCGGGGACACTCCAATGAACTTACCGCATCGCTTTGACCCATTTGCAACCATAAGTTTACCTAACCCCGCTACGTCCTAGTTGTGGGTTCATTGCTCCTCGAAGTAAAGTTTCTAGGTCATATGCGTCTCTAAACTCCATAAATCCGTCACATCCGGTGCCTACCTTTTGTCCTGTGACAATTGTTAGACAATGCATACGATAATTTAATTTTGGCCTCCTTTGCTTGGGAAACCAAGGTATCCAAGTGAACGACCGCCCTTAAGCATTTAAAATCATCTCCTGAAGTCGATGTCCGTTAGGTCTTTTTAGGCGCCTTTGGAAATACGTTTCCCAACTGAGCTCTTTTCAAGGCCCATCCTCCGCTGGTCCAAGTCTGACATCCAGCTCACGCCTGTGGCTCCTAGTAGCTGTCACAACATGCGACAGCGGGCCACCCCCCTGGGAAACAACTGTTACTGGCTGGCTAAACCTGGCGTGGGTAGCCGATTTGGTGTCAAACCAATCGGTAGAACATGGGTATGCCTACCAAGCATGTGAAGACAGGACTCGGATAGACTTTGCGGAAGACTTCCATTGTTAATTCACCGGGCAAGACGGCGTTTACCTGCAAAGCGTTATGGAACGTAATGAACACGGCAAGGCAAGTAGAGCGCCCTGGTCATCCACGGCACCTATTTTCGAATCCAGTCGCCTTGACGTGTCTTGCCACTGGACTCAGATGGACTCAGGCGAGAGAGTGAGGTAGACGAATTGCGCAACTCTTCCTCACTTTAATCCGTTTCCTCATATGAACATTTCTAGCCAAAATAAGCTTTATCAGCGATCTTAGAACTCATGGCTCCATACTTTCAATCCCAATGTGTGAAATGAATGGTCATTATCATTCTTGATGGACAAACAATATATATATATATATATATATATATATATATATATATATATATATATTATATATATATATATATATATATATATATATATATATATATAATATATATATATATATATATATATATAATACATATATCCTTATCCTGGTGCGAAGAAATGCAACCTAAAGACAAAATGTCATGGCAGGGCAGACCAGGCCCTAAGCCTTGGTTGACAGCTGGTCTAGGATTGAAGCTCCGACAGGAAGACAGTTAAAGCATTGCTTTGCTGATCAGACAGCTTCTGCATCATGTCTTGTTCCAGATGTATTGGTGTTATCATTCCTCTGGAGTGAACTAGGCAGGCCGAGAGAGGGATCATGCTGCATGTGCAACTCATGGTCTCTATATTTTAGCCCAGGCTTTGTGCTATGGAGAGGTATAACTCCATCCCTGGTCTTAACCGGTCTCGGAATCAAAGCGAGAGGTAGCAGTTGCGGGTGATAAGGCCTTGTCAATTGGCGTAGACAAGAAGCTCCACGGGTTGTCTCTGACGGTGGGAGACACCTAACGGTGTCACTGATCAGTTACCGCCCGAATCAAGCTGGGCAGCCCCCGGCCAATTGGATGCTGATCCGCCACAGCCTGCCTGCTTCCATGGGTGCTTGGGACTAGGACAAAATCTGAATCACAGGCTGTAAATCCAATGCACCAGATACTACTGAAAAGAAAAAGATAGAAACCTCAAGCTACGGCTTGCAACTTGGAACGCAAGAACCATGTGTACAGTATTGTCCACTGACCTGACGAATATTGACGATGTGAGAAAAACGGCTGTGATTGATGCCGAACTCAATCGTCTTAACATTGATACTGCTGGCCTGCAGGAGAATCACCCCACTGAGGAAGGGTCACTCAGGAAAAACAAGTACACATTTTTTTTTGGAAGGGTAGAGGGCAGGCAGAAAAAAGGCAACATGGTGTGGGCTTTGCAGTGAAGAATTTGCTACTGGAATGAATGAAATTCCAGCTGGAAGTAACGAAGACTATTATCCCTGCTCTTGGCAAACTCTTGTGGTTTTGCCATCATTATAACTGCATATGCACCGATACTCACTTCCTCTGATGATGTGAAGGATTCGTTCTATGAGGAGTTAGACTCTATGATCAAGGCAATTCCAAAATCAAAAAAATTCCAAAATACATTTATATGCTCGGCGATTTTAATGCTCGTGTGGGCAAAGACTCGAAAACCTTGGAAAATACAACATTGATCGCATGAATGAAAATGGACAAAGGTTGCTGGAGCATTGCACCAGAAATGACCTATGTATTACAAACTCCTTTTTTAAAACAAAAGAACTGCATAAGGTCACATGGAAACATCCAAGATCCAGCCACTGTCATCAGCTGGACTTCATCATCACACGGAGACAACATCTGAACCAAACATCATTAACTCGAAGTTATCACCGGGCTGATTGTGATACGGATCATTCTTTGGTAATTGCAAGGGTTAGACTTAAACCAAAGATAATCTACACAGGTAACCACAAATCTAGCCCCAGGATTAATATTATTAACACCCACAATCCTGATAAGTGCTTTGAGTTCCAACAGCAACTTGAAGACGCTTTCACTGATACATTAGAAAATTTCACAGGAAGTGAGAAGTGGAGTAAACTTAAGGAAACTCTTTTTAAAACAGAGGTAGGGGTTTACGGCACAGTGGATCACAAGAGGCAGGACTGGTTTGCGGCAAACAGCCAGACACTTCAGCCCTTGATTGATAAAAAGAAGATAGCTCTCTTAAGAAACAAGGGAAAATAACAACGTGAAATACTCCCAATGAGCTGCAGCAAGCTAGGAAGGATGTGCAAAAGGCTGCCAGGCAGTGTGCAAAAATAACTACTGGATCAAGTTGTGTGAGTCCGTTCAAAATGCAAGTGATAAGGGAAACACCAGAAGCATGTGGGAAGGCATAAAGAAAGCCTGTGGTCCAATGATCAAAAGAAGTGCACTACTGAAAACCTTGACTAGAGAAATGATCACTGATAAGAAACAGCAGATGGATAGATGGGTAGAGCACTATTTGGAGCTTTACTTAAGTGAGACCAAACTAGCGGATGATGTCCTCCATAGAGGCCCAGCCAACTCTTGACCACCTGGAACACTTCTCACTATAACAGAAGTTAATTGTGCTATAAATAAACTTGCATCTGGCAAGGTTGCAGCTAAGGATTCCAACAGAGGTTATCAGGCGTGGGCAAGACACACTCACTGGACAGATCCACCAGCTAATAGAGCTATGCTAGCGAGAAGGACACGTCTCACTGGATTTCAAAGCATCATAAAATTGTACACGAACAAGGGCGATCAGAGCTACAGTAACAACTATAGGGGGTATCTCATTTCAGTGTAATGTTGGGAAAGTATTTGCCAGAATTGTTCTGCGCAGATTTCAAGTCCTGGGAGATCAAGTCCTCCCCGAATCACAGTGTGGCTTTCAACAGATCCGGTCTATCATATTGATATGATATTCTCATTGCGACAAATGCAAGAAAAATGCCGTGAACCGAATCACCCACTGTTTATTGCCTTCATCGACCTCACAAAGGCATTTGATTTTGTCAGTCGTGAGGGTCTGTTCATGGCACTAAAGAAGATTGGATGCCCTCCAACTCTTCTGTCCATAGTGGAATCGTTCCACACAGGCATGAAGGGTATAATCAAGTTTGATGGTGCAACTACAGATGAGTTTGAAATCAAGAGTGGAGTTAAACAAGGTTGTGTACTAGCTCCCACCCTCTTTGGCATAGACTTTTCACTTGTACTGAAATATGCCTATCGTGATCAGGATGGTGGTAAAAACATTCACTCACGCTCAGATGGCGGACTCTACAATGCTCAGAGATTGAAGGTCAAGACCAAAATTATGAGGGTAATGATCAGAGAGTTGCTTTTTGTTGCAGATGAAGCTGCAATTACGACGCACTCTGAGGAAGAATTACAACGTCTGCTATCTGCATTCTCCAATGCTTGTTCTGAATTTGATTTAACAATTAGCAAAAAGAAGACACAGATTATGTCACAAGGTGCACATGGGGTACCATCAATATTTATTGATGGAGACAAATTGGAGACAGTAGACCATTTTAAATAGCTAGGATCAGAGGTAAATAGCAAATTATCTCTAGATCAGGAAATCAACGTCAGGATTGTTAAGGCAGCAACAATAATGAACAGGTTAACAAAAAGAGTCTGGGAGAACAGGAAGCTTACTGTCAAAACAAAAGTCCTTGTCTATCAATCCTGTGTCCTTAGTACTCTTCTTTATGGCAGTGAAACCTGGTCAATTTACTCACACCAAGAGAAACGTTTAAACAGCTTTCATATGCGGTGTCTGAATACTTGGTATTAAGTGGCAGGCAAAATCACAAATTCTTATGTATTGGAAAGATAAGGTTGAGTGACGGTTTGTTCCATGCTCAGTCTTCATAGACTTAGATGGATAGGACACGTTAGGAGGATGGATGATGGTAGAATAGCAAAGGACATCTTTTTGGTGAATTGCATATGGGTAAGAAATCTCGGGGTCGGCCTCTACTACGATACAAAGATGTGTGTAGCGGGACAAGATTGGTACAGGCATCTATAATGCACATTGGTAGCAGATTGCTTCTGATCTTGTTGCATGCAGGGCAAATATCAGAAATGGAATAAAGACAAAGGAGAAAAGGATTGCAAATAAGTCACACATCGAGCGTGCAAGACGTAAGATGGTATGTCATGATGAAAATGACCATGTTCACATGCATCCACTGTGTACGAACATTTACAGCGCAAATAGGCCTTATCAGTCACGTTCGTTACAGCCATGGGTTTGTAGTTATTATGCCTGTTTGAAGCACAATGTAACAAACTATCGTCTGTCAAGACAAGGTGGCAATGGGGGAAACAAAACAACAACAACAACAACAACAACAACAACAACAAACAAATATATATATATATATATATATTATATATTATATATTATATATAGTATATAGATATATATATATATATATATATATATATATATATATATATATATATATATATATATAGACTGTCTGTGAGTCGATATGTTATTTATGAGTGCGCGATAACGGTCCATCCGATTGAGATGATATTTTCTACACGTCTTCTTATCATTCCCGTACAACCAACTGTCATAGTTAGTTAATTTGCAAACTGCTATTTACGTAATAAAATTAAATTTCGTTGTTACATTATAATTTATATACAGCGAGGGGACTTAACTTAAGAAAATTTATTTCAAGGGGCATAACTTTTAATAGCTTTGCTATATATTTTATATATAATTGTTGCATTGTTATCAAAGCTTTATAAAATGTTTGTCTACAGTTATTTACAGGCATATGTGTTATAATATATTATGATAAAATCTTTAAGACATTTTTAAAGTTTTCATAAAAATAATACACCTATTTTAAATATGTGAACATTTTCTAACTCATCTTTTTATTTCTCTTCGACATCTATACAGTCATCCCAGCATATATTGGGTTTTCGTGATATCTTGGTAAGTTTACATTCAGTAATTTCAGAGAAATTAGACGTAGACAGTCAAATATTTTTGGACATTTTATGAGATGAAATGGACTGGAGAACTTAGTCTCAGCTGGCAAGATCGAAGGGAACAGACCAAGAGGAAGACCGAGAGGAAAATATAAAATGTTTGTCTACAGTTATTTACAGGCATATGCTTTATAATATATAATGATAAAATCTTTAAGACATTTTTCAAGTTTTCATTAAAATAATACACCTATTTTAAATACGTGAAAATTTTCTAACTCATCTTTTTATTTCTCTTCGACACCTATACAGTCATCCCAGCATTTATTGGGTTTTCGTGATATCTTGGTAAGTTTACATTCAGTAATTTCAGAGAAATTAGACGTAGACAGTCAAATATTTTTGGACATTTTATGAGATGAAATGGACTGGAGAACTTAGTCTCAGCTGGCAAGATCGAAGGGAACAGACCAAGAGGAAGACCGAGCGGAAAATATAAAATGTTTGTCTACAGTTATTTACAGTCATATGCTTTATAATATATAATGATAAAATCTTTAAGACATTTTCAAAGTTTTCATAAAAATAATACACCTATTTTAAATACGTGAAAATTTTCTAACTCATCTTTTTATTTCTCTTCGACATCTATACAGTCATCCCAGCATTTATTGGGTTTTCGTGATATCTTGGTAAGTTTACGTTCAGTAGTTTCAGAGAAATTAGACGTAGACAGTCAAAATTGTTTGGACATGTTATGAGAAGAAATGGACTGGAGAACTTAGTGACAGCTGGCAAGATCGAAGGGAACAGACCAAGAGAAAGACCGAGAGGAAAATATATGGATGGCTTGGCCACATGGCATAGACGAGACAGGAATACTGAGCTGATCCACGACTCTGGTGATCGAGTGAAATGGCGAGTCATAACCGCCCACGCTTTCCGGCATGGCACATGATTGATTGATTGAGTTTCAGATTGCCCTATTTAGTTATTGAGATGAAGATTGTTATCTTCCAATCTGTTCTCCATATTTCCGGGAACGGGAACGGGAGCTTATATGACTACTAATATGAATTAAATGAAACGCTCCCCACCAGGGACTGGGCGAAGCCGGACCGGGTCGTCTTTTTTGGGAACGGAAACGGGGGCAGGGGCCGAATATGAATTAAATGAGACGCTCCCCGCCAGGGGCTGGGCGAAGCCGGGCCGAGTCAGCTAGTGTGTGTGTGTGTGTGTGTGTGTGTGTGTGTGTGTGTGTGTGTGTGTGTGTGTGTGTGTGTGTGTGTGTGTGTGTGTGTGTGTGTGTACATCTATATCTATTAAACAGAGTGTACGTGACTTTGTTTGTTTGTTTGTATTGGATGCGTTCGATAACGGTACATCCGATTGAGATGAAATTTTCTTCACGTCTTCCTTTCATTCCTGTGCAACCGACTATAATAGTTTCTTAGTGTAAAATCTTCTACTTATTTAATAACATTTACTTTTTCATTTTTCATTATATAATATCTATATAGCAGGGGGACTTCACTCAGGAAAAGTTATTTCAAGGGGCATAACTTTTAATAACATTTCTATATACTTTATAGTAATATTGTTGGACTTACTTGCACTATTGTTAAACTCTTTGTCCATAGTTATTTTCAGGCATATAAGTTATAATAAATAATGATATTGTGATAGCGCCAAACCGATGCACCTTGGTGTCTACAACATTCCGATGCACCTTAGTTTGGTCTATCAAAGCCGTTTTTGTCCTGGCCACCACCGGAACTCGGCTTAACAAAGGAATCGGAAGCCAGTTTGTTTTAGCAGTCCTTTGTGCTGATGAGAGATGCGGGCAGCATGGCCTTCAGTTCAGTGCTGTTCTGTTGTTGTCAGGTGTGGGAACAATTCCCTGAGTTGATCTATGTCAACTAATGTTGTGACAAAACTGTAAGTTTTAAATGATTAAGTTTAAAATGTTTAATTTAATAAATATTTGTATAATCGCAGCGCACGCCAGTTTACCAACTTGAAAGTGTTTACATGGTGGAACGCGTGGGTGAAAATAATTGCTAGTTAGGTGAGCTTGTAGGAACAAAGAAATATAAATAGATAATGTAGATGAATATTACTAAAGTGAGTTCTACAGATCAATGTAACGTCCCTGAGGTTTTAGGAATATAACATTTAATTCATAGAGATGTCAGCAATCAGACAATGGTGATGTGAAATATGTAGAATAGGTCATTGATGGTGGTGAAGTACCATAGAGACTGATGTCATGTCATGCCAGCCATGCTGGCACAAGATTATTTTGTTGGGAATTATTTTACATGGTTATCCTATGGCATTAATGTGTTACTGTCTAAATAGATATGTGGGAGATTCACCAAAATATACAATGTGTGGGGTCATAAATTAGTTTATAGTAAAGACTGAAATAATGCCACATGGTGCCATGCAGGCCATGTTGGCATGGAAGGGAGTAAGTGCTTGTGAGGTTGCTAGAAATGAAGGTTACTTAACAACAGAGTGGTGAGAATCATATGTGTATACAGCAGCAAGATATGTTTACAGGATTATTCTGTGATTATGGTGAGCATCACATTGGATGTTTGGTCAAGTGTTGGGTATGAACACTCCAAAGCAACAATGAGTAGGGGAAAATAACCATAATATATGTGTAATATTTATGACATGTGTAAAGCAGGGAAGGGTACTTACATGTTATATGTGGTGATGATGGGTTAATGGTTAATATATGTAGTTAGGCCACATAAATAGTAATTGGGGAGAAATGAATACATTGATGCTATGTACTTTTAGTAGGTACACAGTTAACTAGAATAGCCTGAATGAATCACTTCAGTGCCCTTTAATGTTAGAATTATACACAATTTGGCAGTTCAACAATATTCAACATAGTACAGGAATTGGGTGTTCAGCAGTAAGTGAAGTCTGGCATCACATCTGTTACCAGAATGCAGTAATGTTTGTGTAGGTGTATCAAGTTGTTGATGGGATCAGTGACTGAGATTCTGTCCTAAGTTAAGCATGGCGGTTGTCGCACGGTGGAGAGGATGTGATTTAGTACTGCGTACCACCCTTCGCAGAGATATTAATATGTATTTGTCGTGTGACATGAAGCGTAAGATGGCAAAGTTTATAACCGGGGTATCATAGGAAGAATGATGGGGAACAGAGCGCACAACTGTACATTTGTTGGCCACTCACAAATAATATTACACTGATTGTGTTGGGCCTTGAATAACACTTATTGGTCATGAGTGTGTAATAGTGACATAATATATATAGTACACTGTTTATTATATTAGAACTAATGTTCTGTATCCTGCCATGGACATTGTTGTTCTTGGATCCTGCCTCATATCAATGAGGCACTGTGGCCACTATTTGGTGTACTTTCACTTAGTAATATTGTGTGTTTATTTTATGAGCTATCTTAGGGGCATCAGAGAGTCCCTAAATGAGTTCCTGTGTAATAAATGTTTATCTTTATCTTTAACTTTCTGTGAATGTTGTGATTCTTCTATGTGTAAGGTTACATTGTCACATTCTACAGATATGGTGTTTCCACATTGTATGTATGTCTGTTGCTTTTCATAGTTAGACATGTTTTGCTTGCTGGTTGTTAGTTTGTAATGCTAATCAGATGCTGTAACTTGCACAGTATCATATTAGTGCTGGTACTCTTCATGCAAACTGGGACATTGTTGAGGTAGTTGTCCAGTGAAGTCCCTATGTTGAGGTAACTTAGGGTCTGATGGTGGCAGAGTTCATAATGTTGTGTATTGTTGCATAGGAGTAAAGTGTACTATCAGATGTGGAGCACAGGAGTGTCACAAAATAAAACCGTGTGTTTAACCGGTTGATTATTATAGAGGATTTTCTGATTAAACGGACTATCTGCCAGCGACTACTATTTTACTAACAGTAAAAACAAATGGGTTGTCAAAATCCCAGGACAATATTTGTAGCTGCACGTGTACATCTCTAACGGATTTGGAACATTCGGTGTTGATGGTGACAGGTCCCGGCATCGCCTTGACAAGTTTGTCAACATTTGAATGCAGATGGAAGCCGTGAGATCACAGGGGCAGATGTAAAGAGGAAGTGAGTGCGCTGAATCATACATCGTTTTGACAAGTCGGATGGAAAACGGAAGTACTCAGCACGGAAGTAAACAGTCCATATGTCATATAGTTTCCGGACATCACTCAGAGGGGCAGATTGCTACTGACAGCTTGTTGAGAAAAACTCTTTGTTGGCACTCGACAGTAACTCGCTGGCTTGTTTTGGGAATCACAACCAGTGATGACAGATCTAACATGGAGGGAGCCAGAGGGGGGATGGATCCCTGACAGGGAATGATCTGCCAATGTGCCACCTGTGTGGGGGCATAAAGGATAACGTCACGTGGCCAACTTTGGTAGTTTGCCATATAAACCCGAGTTGGGACCAACTAGGGGGACTTGAAAATGCTCTAGTCGGAGTGCAAAGGCACTGCAGTGCTTAGTGGAAATAATATCTACCGTGTGTTAATTAGTGACTTAATTTTACACGTGCCTATAAGGGCAGATGTAGATATGATTGATAGGACTGCAGTAGTGCCATTTAAGGTATAACCTATTATAATATTAGTTCTAATTAATATAGACTGTGGCCTTGTTAAACTATAGTGTGATGATTAGCACTGTTAGTGGAAACTAACTAGAGTAGGGAAGTGATACTTGGCTCTGTTAGTTGAGAATAGATTAGTGAAGTGTGGATAAGCTTTACTAGTTGAGAATTGAGTAATGAGGGATAATTGGGATTTTCCCGTAGGTGTCCCTGGTGGTCGGGGTTCCGCATTCTGTTTGCTGATATTTTTGGTCTTGGCCTGATGATAACCTATGTGGTCAGTTCATATGTCCCTGATGGGTTCATTACATTTTCTGAGTGAGGCCGATGGCCCACGATCATCTAATAGAGATCAGTGACGGGGAGGCTATCACCAGTTGTATGATTTATTTTACAGGTTCCTCGGGTTGGAATGAAGAACCCGGACCCAATGTAACATCCGATCCCGGATAAATTATGATGTGGAGAGATGGGCCAGCAACTTTCGCAATGGAAGAAGTTAAGACACATTGCTCGGTGGAGTCTAATGGTATACGTATCCTACATGAGTGAATACCAATCGTAAACACACCTGAAGTGATGGAGGTTCAGCCCATGTGGAACTAGATCAGTAGGGACTGATGTTCACAGTAGATGAAACCAAACATTGAAGTGTAGTTGTTCCACGTATCAAGGAAATCAGAACTTTCAGACTATATCTAGTGAATAAAGCAAGCCATTTTATTCTAGATACAGTAACTGTTTAATAGTGAGAACTAGTGAACATTTATCAAGAGACAAAAAGACTTGTTAGTAGGACAGTGTTCCATGTTTGTTTTCACTGCGCCGGAATTACGAAGCCGGAGTTTCTATAAACTATTAGGAACAGTTGCGTTAGGAAATATACTAGTATTTTCCACGGATTATATTTACATGAGATTCAGATCTCATGGTCATCAGAGTTCCTGGAGGAGGACATGTCTGGAGAGAAGGATACGACTTTGGTGAGGTTTTTCGTACTGACTCGAATGATGTCGTGTGATCCTTGCCATGATGTGTACACTATGATCCTGAACTTTGAAGGCTGACCTACACATTTATGTTATAATACACGACACACTTTTTTCTTCGCATACACGTCTCATATACGTTACACTTTTCTTTTAATAAATTAGTCTTTATTAATTTTTAGAAGCAAGAGTTGTTGAGTATGTTGCGTTGGGGAAGTATGAGAGGGGGCATAGTACGGCAGTGAGAGAGTGACAGGAAAAGGTGTCCATAGGCTGATGGAGTGTGTTGGACGGAAGCTGGTGGATTCTCCAGGATATGAATAAGGGGGCAAATATTATAATGTGGGTGTCGGCTCTCTTCACTCCAGGGACGGCACTGTAAAGGAGGACACGACAAGGAGTTCAACCTGTCAATATATGTTTTATATTAGGGAAAAGAGTATGGTGTGTTAGCAAAACAGTTGTCGGTGTGCGTAACAGTGGATAGGGAATTGTTGAGCATTAGGCTGAGAATATAGTAGGTAGTGTTTAGTTGTGACAATATCTTGGGTTGAACATTGATAGTGTTCCATGAACTTGTGGTTTATAGGGAATATTGTGTTGTCTGGTGTTACCGGTGACTTGGTACAAATTAATTTATAAAATATTCTAGAAGGTGTAGACAGGGAACTGATTATGGGTTCCTTGGCAAATGTAGCCACTTTGGTAGGTAGGAATGACAGCCTAATATACCAGAACAAAGATGTCATTCTTATGCCTGTTAACTGAATCAATGCTGATATGTTGTTTGTGTGCAATGTCTGTTATATGTTAACCAAATGTGTTGAGATGTTGTGGCTGTTTGCAACGGCTGATGTATGTACTCTGTTGTTTGTAGCCATGTGTTTACAGCTGGACAAATGAGATCAATCTTCCACGGCTTGTGTATGTAGGAGCTGTGTGGTGTAGTTACATTGAACCGAAAAGGTGGAGCAGATTGACATTGTTGCATTAGGTGGTCCATTCTAGCAATATCAAGTGTAATCTCATGATAGCAGTGGCACAATTGGAGAAGAAAATAAAGTGGGTGACCTGATGATGCAATACTGATTGTTGTATTTAACAATTAGAGATGTAGTCACCTTGAAAAAGGGGGTAGCAAAGAATGATCATGACATAGACATCAAGGGTTACCTCAGAATAACAGAATAGATAATTAGATGGAGGTACATTTATGGCCTATGGGTTAATTCATGTGCTCATTGCTTCATGTGTTTAATATGTCTTCTTTACAATGATAATCATAGATTGTGTTTTCCATTGTTACAGGAGCGGCTGACTAGTTAGTGTCAGCAGGCCTGGGTTCTTGGTGGGATAGTAAATTGTGTCACAACTCTTTGTTTATGTCGTGTCTTGGGGTTTATGTTGTGTAACCTATGTTTTTGTAGTGCCTTATTGTCTGTGCAGTGTTGCTTGTGTCAAGGTTCTTTATTGTGTCAGTCTAACCAGCTATTGCTTGGAGTACCTGTGTTGTGGTACTTGGTGTACCCTGTTGTCTTAAGTTCTGGTGACTGAATAGGGGCCACCCTTGGTTGATGTTTGATATATGCAGTTGTCTGTTGTGTCTGTTATTGCAATGTGTTATCAAACATGTTCTGCTAGAGGAGATAAATAAAGAGCTAATTTTGTACTGTTCTTGATTTGTTTGTTTAGTCTCTTTTAGTTTTTACTTTTTACAGTCACTATTTCTATCACAATCTAACACCTTAATCCAATGTCTGGGTCTCAAATATGACAGTCAGTCCAGAGTTGAGGCCCCTGCCTGAGATCTCGTATATCTTCTTATCTAATCACTATCATCTTTTTTTGTTGGTTGAGGCGGCGTGAGGTTCTCTCTCTTTTCACTATTTTTCTTCTTTGGCCGTAACGAAGTCAGAACTACTCTTTACCTCTTAGCACCGTAGTGAAGGAAGCATCAGTCTTTATTATTATCTCCCTTTGTCTTTTACCATCGACTACAATATAATCTTTAAGGCATTTTCAAAGTTTTCATAAAAATAATGCATAATGCATAACATTGTAACCCATCTTTTTCTGCTTAAAGAACTTATCAACTGTCATTTCGGTGATTAAAAACAGTTTTCATTAAAAATAATGAATGGTGTGTGGAAGGACATTCTTTTAAGTTACTGTGCGCCAGGAGCTGGGCGAAACCACGCCGGGTCAGATAGATAGACAGACAGACAGATAGTCGGGAACGGAAGCTTATTTGACTACTTATATGAATTAAATGACATGCTCCCCACCAGGGACTGGGTGAAGCCGGGCCGGGTCAGACAGACAGACAGATAGACAGACAGACAGTCGGGAACGGGAGAGCTTATATGACTACGTATATGAATTAAATGAGATGCTCCCCACCAGGGACTGGGTGAAGCCGGGCCGGGTCAGACAGACAGACAGACAGACAGACAGATAGATAGTCGGGAACGGGAGAGCTTATATGACTACTTATATGAATTAAATTAGATGCTCCCCACCAGGGACTGGGTGAAGCCGGGCCGGGTCAGCCAGACAGACAGACAGACAAACAAGCAGACAGACAGACTGATAGATAGATAGATCCCCTCCAGGGCCTGGGCGAAGCCGGGCCAGGTCAGCTAGTATATATATATATCATTCATCATCATCATCATTGGCACCTTGCCGTCTTGACAGACGATAGTTTGTGCTTTAAAAAGGCATAATAACTTTTAACTATGGCGGTAGCGAGTGTGACTGATAAGGCCAATTTGCGCTGTAAATGTCCCTTCACAGTGGGTGCATGTGAACACGTGGTCATTTCCACCATCATGCACCATCTTACGTCTCAAACGCTTGGTGTGTGACTTTTCTGCAATAATTTTCTCCTTTGACTTTATTCCATTTCTGATATTTGCCCTCCATGCAACACGTTCAGCAGCGACTTGCTCCCAATGTGCATTATCAATGCCTGTATCAATCATGTCCCGCTTACACACATCTTTGTATCGTAGTAGAGGCCGACCCTGAGATCTCTTACCCATCTGTAATTCACCAAAAAAGATATCCTTTGGTCATAGCACAAAGCCTGGGCTAAAATATAGAGATCATGTGTTGCCCATGCAGCATGATCCCTCTCTCGGCCTGCCTAGTTTACTCCAGAGGAAAGGTAACACCCCTACATCTGGAACAAGACAAGCTGCAGAAGCTGCCGGATCAGCAAAGCAATGCTCTAACTGTCCACCTGTCGGAGCTTCGATCCTAGACCAGTCGCCAACCAAGGCTTAGGGCCTGGTCTGCCCTGCCATGACATTTTGTCTTTAGCTTGCATTTCCTCGCACCAGGGAAAGGCTTGTACCCTCCCAATTGTGCTCTTCCGCCCGAAGTCGTTGGCACAATGTGGGGTGTCGGGTTTGGTAAGCGCCGCCCAACGTTCAGCGCTAACAGAAACCAGGTAGTACTGTTATACGGTAGCTCAGTCAAATCTGACTAAGACCTGACACCTTATATATATATATATATATATATATATATATATATATATATATATATATATATATATATATATATATATATATATATATATATATATATATATATATATATATATATATATATATATATGCAGCAGACATTAGTGATTATTTATGTCATTTATTCTGTCATTTAATGTTTTGATAAAGTTAATGTTGCTTGTATAGTTATTTATTTCCAAACTATTTTCCACATATAATGTTCTGTATTTCTCTGCGAGGTGTTTTCCTCGCATAATTCTAATTTGCTTATTCCATCTTTTCTGTTGATATGTCGTATAAATGTTATTTGTCTCTTCCTTAATATAACAAAATAGAGAAAGACATAAAAACACAAGAAGAAGCGAACTGGGGACAGAAATAAATAATTTTGGGGAAGCCATGGACGCACAACTTTGCGAACATTCAAAATATCCATAAGGTTTAATGATGTCACAAATGAACCCATTCTTCTGCGCCTCAGAACAAGACACAATAGATTACGCAACCACATGTATACAAAATTCAAGATTGGTGACTCAGCCATGTGCACATGTGGTTTGGCGTCGCAGACAGCAGAGCACATACTCCAGGATTGCCCAAACTACAACATATCCAGGCGAACCTTCTGGCCTAGAGAGACAACAGTGGAAGATAAACTCTATGGACCGCTGAATGAACTAAAAAAGACTGTTAGATTCATACAAGAGACAACATTGCAGTTATAAACATATTTTAGGCGAACGAAAGAAGAAGAAGAAGAACCCAAATGCGTAGTCGATCAAGGTCGATACGGCTCACTTCAATTGACAATATTCTATATCCCTGAAGTGTGTGGCTTCACGGTTCATTCAGCCTCTAGAGTTAGCACATGATGATGATCACAGTAGTCTGGAAATGTCTGAGAAGAAAAGGTAACAAGGGATAGAGCTGATTATTCCAAACTCATGCCATCGTAACCTAGTTCATGTGCATACGTCACACACCCATAGCACATAACACTACCGTTACCTTAGCGTTCTAAACCCAGGCTGCATGTTTCTGGCACAATAACTCTTTTTGAAGCCAATGTAGTAGTAG
>JACEFZ010001362.1:0-22262 GCA_014155875.1 Cepaea nemoralis
CAAAAAAAGGAAAAAATATCTTTTTTGGGGTTTTTTTTGAATTAAAAAAAGGAAAAAAAGGGGTAAAGGATTTTTTTTTTCAGGGTTTCCCGGGCCCCCTACTAGATACAAAGATGTGTGTAAGACGGACATGATTGATACAGGCATTGATAATGCACATTGGGAGCAAGTCGCCGTTAAACGTGTTGCATGGAGGGCAATATCAGAAATGGAATAAAGACAAAGGAGAAAATTATTGCAGATAAAGCACACACCGAGAGTGCAAGAAATAAGATGCACAAATATCCTAGCGCTATAAGCCTCCTCTTCATTTTTGTATTGTTATTTTAATATCTCTAACTGTCCCCCAACATTGTCCATATAAACAGGTGCATGATTCCACCTCTTGATGAGGTTTCACAAAGGGAAATCAGGTTCTTATTTGCTTGTTTCATGCTCATTACCTTTGTCCTTTCCCTATAATTGTTATACCCAATTGTTATCTTCTACCCAGTGTTTATGGTATATTGCATTGTTACTATTTCTTTGCTTCGCCTTAGCCGGGAGCACACAGGCTTAATTTGTTTTGTACCTCTCCAGTATATCCGTAATCTCCCCACCCTTCTCCCCCTGTATGGATCACAACCCAGGACATGCACTGCTAAGTTTCACTGCATTATTTTCCCTAAAGCATATGGAAGACGAGGCTGAGGCTGACAAAGCATGACAGTGGCACACAACATTTAAGCACTTTATGGGCATGAAAATACATGGCCCAAAGAAACTGACAAAGGAACAAGTCTTTTCATGGCACAAGGAAATTGTCACGGTGTCAAGTCTTTTTATGGCACAAGGAAACTGACATCGTGTCAAGTCTTTTCATGGCACCGGGAAACTGAGAAAGGAACAAGTCTTTTCATGGCACAGGGAAACTGACAAAGGAACAAGTCTTTTCACTGAGCTGTAATGAGAGCAGTATCCCCCATGCCTTCTTATTTGGCAAGTTACGAAATGAGAATTAGTCCTGGATGTAGGTGCAAACAGTCTGACAGGACAGCACAGCATGTTTTAAAGACTGCTTTACAGTGCTCTCAGAATACGTTTATGGCCCTCGGCAAGCTCGGTCAAAGAAAACAAATGTATGTAGCTTTCATTTGATACTCTCTGAGATAGATTTGACAAGCATACTCTAATACAGATCTGATACAGATCTCTAAGGGTGCAGTCACTTGTGAGGCAACCAGGACTGCAAGAGCTGTGAAGAAAAGGCTGGACAGAAAAACAACTGCAGGAGATCCTTCTCCTGGAACGTCAAGAATTCTTTGCCCACATTGTCAAAGAACATTTCGAGCCAAAATAGGCCTTATCAGCCATCTTAGAACTCACGGCTCCATACTTTCAACCCCACTGGATGAAATGAATGGTCATCATCATTCTTGATGGACAAACAACAATACAGATCTGATACTGGTGTTAACCAGATTGATTTGGCCATCTCTGGAAAGCTGTAGAGTTCCACACTGTTATGTGTTCACTCATTTGGCCATCTCTGGAAAGCTGTAGAGTTCCACACTGTTATGTGTTCACTCATTTGGCCATCTCTGGAAAGCTGTAGAGTTCCACACTGTTATGTGTTCACTCATTTGGCCATCTCTGGAAAGCTGTAGAGTTCCACACTGTTATGTGTTCACTAGAGTTCCACACTGTTATGTGTTCACTAGAGTTCCACACTGTTATGTGTTCACTAGAGTTCCACACTGTTATGTGTTCACTCATTTGAACTCAAGCGTAGTCCACACATATGGTACTACTTCTAGAGCATTAGCTTGATGTTTGCATGTGGATTAGCCTTCCCTATTACCAGTGCCCCTCGCCTTCAGGTGAACCCACCCTGACTCCAAAGGTGCTTGTAATTTACGTCCCCAAGTCAAGGACAAGAAGTCAACATTTTAGTCCAACTGACCAGAGTAGGGGTTGAAGAGGCTACCTCAGCATCAGCACACAGGATGTTTAAGAACAAGCGTTCTTATACATTCGGCCATGCTGACCTCTCAGATGACTTCCCTTCGTGAGGGTTTGACCCTCCCCCCACCCCCATCAATGTGATTCATACGTCATATAGTCATAACCACTGCTAAGTTTCACAGTTAATGAGCGCTGCAGGCAAACACTTACCAGAACGTAGCTGTTGATCATACAGACAGCCTCCTCAGCATGCAGCACTGCCAACACTTCTCTCTGTATATCTTCACAAGCTGGGGGCTTTGAAATGTGAAAGATATCAATTAACTTGTTCAATGTGTATTAAGTTTATATAAAGAGGTGGGTTGACTGATTCTTTTTCTTGTCTTTTCCTCTGTGACAAATCCATTTTACAAGGCTTTATTGCCCAGAATTCACAATCCCATATTTGAAACACAACTGCGGCTGATTTGGAAGCAGAACATCTTGCACTGGTTTTCATACAATGGTATTAGTGCTGATCTTTCAGAAACTAATGGCAAACTACTGAACATAAACATGCAAAGAAATCACAAAAAGACACACAAAAAAGCCCCGTCCTCATTTACTGAACATAAAATTGACATGTAAAGAACAAAAACACCAATAATGCTGGGACTGACTGCAACACCCTGTGAAAGGACATGCTGCCATGTAGCAGAAGGGATGACCATTGAGCCTTTCCATCTTATACAGGCGAAAGTCATAACCACTGAAACCAAACTTGCACAACACGACACGGGATGGTTTTTTTCAGTCTACTTTACTACGACTCTACACTTGACATGTCGATAACACAACCAGTTGCTCCACAGAAAAGTCACAAATATACCTAACAATATCTACACATTCTATTCTACATGAGCATTATTTTAGCCTTGCTCTAGTCACAAGAACTATGTCCGACGTTGACGCTGGCTCGAGTCTAAATGATCTACGGTGATGTTTTGCGCTTGCATCAAAACGTCTTGCACACTTTTCATGCTTTTGTAACCAATGCTGTGCAAAGTGTGTCTTACAATCCTCTCGCTGTTCACGTCTTGTCACGGGACTGTGCAAGACTCTAAGCTACCCGTACTCAGTAACCCATAGCCTGACCCAGGTCTATGGCACATGCAAATAACTAACTTTTCCTGAACATTCATCCATTGGTATCTGTGCAGAATAAAAGGACAACAAGATGTGGATGTCATCAACAATGAAGACCACAGAACATGTGACCCTTGATTTCTCAGTTTTAAATTCTCCAACACTGAAAAGTAGATGCAAAATTTGGAAACCTAACCATGTGATTTCTTCTTCTTCTTCTTCGTTCATCCGGAGTTTTTTTTTTCGGACGTGATTGCGCTGTGCCTGTTTACAGCAGAGCTGCGTTCTTGCGCCGTTAGGCCGACACATCCGACTTCTGCGGGCATTTGTTGACCAGGTTAACCTTCCCGGACCATGTGATTTCTAGCACAATGGTTATATTTCTTCCTGTGCAATCATGACTTGACCTGCAATCATCATTTATTCTACAATCATCACTTGACTTGCAATCATTACTCCTTCTATAATCATCACAACCCCCAGCAATCATCACTTGAACTGCGATCACCACTTCTACAATCATCATCCCTTGCAATCATCACTTCACTGGCACAGGAATGGAGCATAATGGGGATGACCCGTTGCCGTGAAGTTGGAACCTCGACTAACTAACTAACTAATCATCATTTCAACTGCAATCACCACTTCTACAATCATCACATCCCCTGCAATCACTTCTACAATCATCACATCCCCTGCAATCATCACTTGAACTTCAATCATCACTTCTACAATCATCATATCCCCTGCAATCATCACTTCAACTGCAATCACCACATCTACAATCATCATATCCCCTGCAATCATCACTTGAACTGCAATTACCACTTCTACAATCATCATCCCCTGCAATCATCACTTCTCCTGCAATCACTATTTCTCCTGCAATCATCACTTGAGTAACAATCATGAGCTCTCATGCAATCACCACTAGCATCTTTTAAAGTTTCTCTTCAAAATAAATGTGCATAATTAAATAAGGGACTCTAATGATAGATTACATTTGTTCCTGTTATCTCAAAAACACATCCCTGGCATAAACTGAGTGATGTTTGTATACAAATAAAGCCGAATCACTCACCTGCATATTTACAGGCGGATGCCAAGATACTGTCCTTTCCACACGCTGAGGTACAAAGTCACACCTGGCTCCGGTATCTGCACATGCTTTCAAAATGAGGTCCCTCTGTTTGTCAAAAGGTGCAACAGCTGGGTCCACAAACACTGTCAGCATCTGTTCAAATGTTAATAAAATGTGTTTAACTAAATATTCAAGAAGAAAGAAATAACGACCTAGTTTATTTATCACTGTTTGGAGATGCGTACATACCACTATATGGTACTGGAAAAAAGTTACAGCTTAAGTATACCAAACTGAATCTTCTTCTTCCTTGTTTGCACTCCGACCTCTTATGTTAATGTCTCTAATAAAAGCAATTAAATTTATTGAAGTCTTTTTCTTTCATTCGCTTGAAATTTGTCTATATCTGTAACGGTGCCTCTTGTATGAACGTCACTGCCTTTCGGTTTATGACAATCTTGTAGTTTTTAGTGGAATGCATTGAAAGTTTTTTTTTTTTTTTTTTAATTTGCGCTCGCTAGCTTTGAACTCAAGGGTAGTAAATACACATTATTTATAGAAGTGATGGATTAAATTTTGCGTGTGGATTAGCTTTCCCTATTAACAGTATCCCTCGCCATCAGGTGAACCCACTGCAATTTCAGAGGTACTTATAATTGACGTCCCCAAGTCAAGGATGACAGGTCAACATTTTAGTCCAGCTGTCCAGTGCAGGGGTTGAACCATCCTTGAAAGTTAATCACAAGCATCATGTTGCACATGAAGAGAATCAAGTTAATCACAAGCATCATGTTGCACATGAAGAGAATCAAGTTAATCACAAGCATCATGTTGCACATGAAGAGAATCAAGTTAATGACAAGCATCATGTTGCACATGAAGAGAATCAAGTTAATCACAAGCATCATGTTGCACATGAAGAGAATCAAGTTAATGACAAGCATCATGTTGCACATGAAGAGAATCAAGTTAATCACAAGCATCATGTTGCACATGAAGAGAATCAAGTTAATGACAAGCATCATGTTGCACATGAAGAGAATCGTCTTTTGTCCATGTTATCCTGCAAGAAGATTTTGTAGACATTTTTGCCACTTCATAAATGCTGAAATCATCTTTTTGTACAGATCCACCAAACTTTTCAAGATTCTATCTTGGGCATCATATATCTCAATTAGAAAACAAGCCCACCCAGAACTGAATATGTGATTCCGGTATACCCTATTTTTAATCCTCGCCAGTACTATCGATTTTGCGTGCTGTGCTGAGATTCTCTGTATGTGATCTATCACAGGAGACTGAATACTAATACTTGTGGGGATATCAGTGTGCAATATGAAAGTGCTCCTTAATTAAGCTCCTTAATTAGGGGAGCATACTTAATTAAATTTATATAGTCAGTCAACAGTATATATTTTAGTTAAGTATTAGTATTGAATAAATAAATGTACCTAAACTCCAACACTAAACAAATGCTGTTATTTATGAAACCAGCACTGAGAAAGATGGACAGTCACTGTAAATAAATGATCACCACTGGTACCTCATTCAAGACTGTATGTTGATTCTAACTAAGGAGATACTTAGAAAGAAAAATAAACTGAAGCCTCAGCAGTTAACGCTTGTTTGTTGCCAAGAAATATTATCAAGTGCCGTGCTGACTGGCGTAGGCATTCATGACTCTCCACAGATCTTGGTCTTTGGTTTTCTGGATCAACTCTACCGTTGATATTCCTCCATGCCACCGTCTCAATCCACCCAGCATCATTTCTCATTGTCTGCCCTTCTTACCCTCGATCTTTCCAGTTGTCATGATGTTCTCCAGCACCTCTCTTCTCATCACATGACCAAAAAAAGCTGTTTGTCTCTTTCTTATTGTTGTATATAATGTTCTAGTTTTGTTGGCTTCTTTAAGGCATTCATCATTACTTTGCCAGTCCAAGGAATATGCAACATTCGTCTCAGGAACCACAATCTCTTCCAAATTTGTTCATTTATATTCCAGGATTCACAGTCATACAGCAAAACAGGTTCTTCTTCTTCTTCTTCTTCTTCGTTCATCCGGAGTTTTTTTTTTTCTCGGATGTGATTGCGTTGTGCCTGTTTACAGCAGAGCTGCGTTCTTGCGCCGTTAGGCCGACACATCCGACTTCTGCGGGCATTTGTTGACCAGGTTAACCTTCCCGGGGGTTTCTTAGGACTTTTGACTCTCACTTGTGTGGTGTTATCTCCCATCCTAGCTGGCCCATATAGAACAGCCAAAGACATCCTGGTCAGCCCTCAAGGGAAGGCAGGGGCAGACCATGGGCATTCCCCGCCATCCAAGGAGGCTTCCATAATTGCAGAGCCAACACACAGCGCTCTGGTACTGGGCTCACCCAAGGAATCGTCACGTCCTGCACATGGCTGCTTAGCCTCACTTCCGTATATTGGGCCTTCCGTTCACCATAGGCTGTTCTTCCGGAAACCAGAAGAATGCAGTGTGCAGATGACATCCACATAGTGAGCTTTCGACTCGGACTTTCCGCGCAATGGATTTGCTATCCGAGCAATATTCCATTTCATGCCACTAGGACACTTTTTCCACCTTATTTGAAGCCCACACAGTGAGCTATTGATTCGGACTTTCCACGTAATGGATTTGCTATCCAAGCAATATTCCATTTCGTGCCACTAGGACACTTTTTCCACCTTTTATGAAGCTCACACAGTGAGCTTTTGATTCGGACTTTCCACGTAATGGATTTGCTATCCGAGCAATATTCCATTTCATGCCTCTGGGAGGCTTTTGTAACCGACATACCTGTGGTATGAAGTGTGGCAGTCTGAATACTTCTTCATACACCTTTAAATGTCAACCTGTATGTAGTTAAAGTAAGCTGCGGTCAACTTGAGCTTGTTGATATCTCCATAGAGCTTGTCCTCAAATGAAGCAGATGTGGGCCAAAATATCTTTCTCTGTTCTGCATATATTGGGCAATCCTGCAGCAAATGTTTTGCTGTCATTTTTCCAGTTCGACAATTACATTCATCGGTATCTCCTATTTTTAATTTATTGAACAAGTGGTATTTCAGCCTGTTATGTCCTGTGCGGAGTCTGAAGATTGCTACTTGTTCTCTTCGGTCGAGCCTGTAATATGCATCATCCTTCTGGTGGCCTGGTTGCTCTGATTCCCATTTGGTTTTATAGGTGCTTTTTATCAACCTCTTTGCCTCATTGTAAGTTATGTCTATGTCAGGCTTTGGTAGTCATCCGCCCTCTTTTGCCAGTCTGTCAGCCTCTTCATTTCCAGGTATACTGCAATGTGATGGGATCCACTGTATTACAACTTTTTTGGATTTCTGGCTTAGACCATGGAGTGCTGCTCTTAGGTCAGCTATTTCTGTGCTGTTACTGCTCTTCAGTATTGAGACAGCTGACTTTGCATCTGTGAAGATAGCTATTTGCTTCTCTTTATTTTCCTCCATCAAGAGCATTTCTGCTGCAGTTTTCAGAGCCTCTACCTCTGCTTTGAAGTTACTTGAAAACTTTCCAGTTGCTACTGAATGTTTTTTTTCCACTCCATTTTTTAAATTTAGGAGAATTCCTCCGCCTCCATTCTCTATTGAATTTTTGGCTGATGCATCTGTATATGCATGGGTCCAATTGCTGCTTGGGTAATGTTCTTTTATGTAGTTTAGGGTTATTTCTCTTCTTTCGGTTTCATACTGAGTGTTCTTTTTCTCAATACCAGGAATGTTTTCTATAATCTCAGGCAGTTGCTGCTGTCTCCAAGCTGGGAAGTTGTGTGCATAGTAAATGGGCTTGACTGTTGATATGTTAAGTATGGGATCTGCCCTAATCTTTCGTTTCGCAGTTTCTACAAAGTTGCTACGCTTCAGTCTTCCTTTTCCAAAACCATTAAACCTGGGTGGTCTGTCAATCTTCTAAATTTTTCTGCTTGTTGCTGGGCTCTGGTATCTCTTCTGTCCTGCATTGGTTGTAAACAAGTGATCTTTTCTAGTTCATTAATAGGCGTTGTCTTCAGGCTTCCAGTTATGATTTGCATTCCTTGGTTTTGGACTCTACTTATTTTGTTAAAGTTTGACTTAGCTGCTGTTGCCCAAGCTGCAATGCCATATTCCAGTACTGGCCTCACCCGTCCAGTATATAGCTTCTTGAAAACTTTCTCATCTGCTCCCCACGTTGTACCAGCAAGCTTTTTAATGATTGCCATTCTCTGCCTTGCTCTTGTTCGATTTTTCTCAACCTGTGTTTTCCATGTCAGGCGACGATCAAAGGTGACTCCGAGATAGTTTGGATTTTCTTCATGGCGCAATATTTTTCCATTCAATACCAGCTTCTTCTTCTTCTTCTTTCGTTCGCTTGAAATATGTCTATATCTGCAATGTCGTCTCTTGCATGAATTGAACTGTTTTTTTCAGTTCACACAGTGGTCCATAGAGTTTATCTTCCACCGTCGTCTCTCTAGGCCAGAAGGTTTGCCTAGATATGTTATATTTTGGGCAGTCTTGGAGTATGTGCTCTGCTGTCTGCGACGCCAATCCACATGTGCACATGGCTGTTTCACCAATCTTGAATTTTGTATACATGTGGTTGCGTAATCTATTGTGTCCTGTTCTGAGGCGCAGAATAATGACTTGTTCTGGTCTGTCCATAATGTGGTAGTCATCTTGAGCAGGTTTTGGTGGCTTTCTGACTGATTTGATCATTCTTTTCTTTTGGTGGTATGTAACGGGCACATCAGGCTGTTCCTCTTTGGCTCCTTCCTTAGCCAATTGATCAGCTCTGTCGTTTCCGGGTACTCCACAGTGGGATGGTATCCACTGTATGGTGACTTTATGCTGACTGCTAAGTTCAGAAAGTAGTGTCCTTAGTACTGGCAATTTCCCAGAGAGGAGCGCCTCGAGTACTGATTTTGCATCTGTTAGTAGCACCACAGGTTGTGTACCATTGCTGTTATTTAGTAATTTCTCTGTTGCTATCTTGATTGCCTCAATTTCGGCATCATAGTTATGGCAGTACTTTCCTGTCGGTACTCTGGCTGTGTCCCTAGTATTATTTGGGTATTCTATGTACACTCCCGCTCCTCCATTTCGAACAGCATTTTGTGCTGACCCATCTGTGTAGACTCGGATCCAGAGGTCCTGTGGGTATTCTTCATCAAGGAAGCTGAGAGTGGCTGTTCTGCGCTGCACACTGTTCTGTTCTTCCTTGTCAAATATTCCTCTCACTTTTGTCTGGATTTGTAATGATAGTCTATGCTCATCTTTCCATGGAGTTCGCTCTGGAATAGTTGTTAGGGGGATACCAACTGTGGGCAGATCAGTGGTTTCTCTGCAGAGTCGTTTGGCCTGGTGGATAAAACTACTTCTTTTCAACCGCCCCATAGCTAGGTTTTCAAATCTGTTCTTCATAGGGTGGCCTGGCAAGCTGAGGAACTTTTCTGCTTGTATTAGCGTTTTCGTATCTCTGCGCTCTCTCAGTGCCTGTGTCCTCCCCATCTTCTCCATTTCCACTATAGGGGTTGATCTCATCCCTCCTGTGGTGACTCTAAGTGCTTGATTTTGCACCTTGTCCAGCTCTTGTAGTGTGGTATTTGATGCTGAACACCACGCAGTTGACCCATATTCCAGGTGTGGTCGTATGCTCTGTTGGTAAACTTTGCTAAGTATTTTCGTACTGGCTCCCCATGTGGTTCCACTTAGCTTTCTCAGGATGGCTATTTTCCTTCTGGCTTTTGCTACTGCTTTGTTGATGTGCTTTCTCCATGTCAGCTTGCCATCAAATGTTACTCCAAGGTATGTTGGTTCTTTATCTTCTCTTAGGGGTGTTCCATTTATCTGGATGATCCCTGCCTTTTGTTTTGGAGAGAGGGTAAATAGGGTGGTGCTGCACTTGTCAGTGTTTATGCTGACACACCATCTATTTGCCCATGCAGCAAATGTATCTACAGCTCTTTGTAGCAATCTGGTGGCCACTGATGCATATTCATTTGTGCTCCATAGAACCAGGTCATCGGCGTACATTGCCGCTTTAATTCCATGCGGTAGGTGAGCAACAAGATCATTGATGAAGATTAGAAAAAGTGTGGGGGACAAGACTCCGCCCTGGGGGACACCGTGACGCAGTAGTACTTTCTTGCTCTTGAGTCCGTCTATCTGTACTCGGGCTCTTCTGTTGTGCAAGTATGCTTTCACCCATTTGTACATTCTTCCATTGACTTTGCAGTTTCTCAGTTTCTTCATCAGACCTTCTTTCCAGACTTTGTCAAAGGCTTTCTTCAGATCTATCCATGCCGCAAGCACCAGCTTCTTCTCTTGGAATGCATCCTCAATTTCTTGAGAGAGGTAGGTTGTCTGATCTTCCGTAGAGTAGCACTGCCTAAAGCCAGCCTGCTGTGGCACAAGGATGTTTTTACTTTCAATGTACCACTGCAGTCTGTGATTGATGATGCGCTCCAGTGTTTTGCAGAGACAGCTGGTGAGGCTAATTGGTCTGTAGCTAGAGGCAATGGAACCATCTTTCCCTGATTTTAGGAGGGGTATCATGATTGCTTCTCTCCAGGCTTGTGGAACACTGCCTAAGGTCCAGCTGTTATTGAAGATCTGCAACAGCTTTGTTTTGGCCTCTGTTCCTAGGTTCCTGATCATTTCATTGGAGATACCATCAGCTCCTGGTGACTTTCTCATTTTCAGTTTTGATATGGCTAGCTCCAGTTCACTGATTGTGATGGGTGCCTCCAGAACCTCATGTACTATTTCCTTCTGTCCTGTATGTTGTCGTTTCTCTCGAATCTCTTGTTGTTTCTCTGGACTAATTTTGATATTGCTATCTTGTGCGAACGAGTCCGCAAAATGGTCAGCTGCTTGCTTTCTTGTTAAGATTTTTCATCTTTATGTAGTGCAATTTTTGAGTTTCTCCCTGTGCCCTCGTCATTAAGCTGTTTTATTAGCTTCCACAATTTCCTTGTGTCTCTTTCAAAGTTCAGAGACTCCGTTTTCTCCTGCCAGCTTTTCCGTCTAGCCTGCAGCTTGGCCCTTTGAAATTTGGCTTTTGCATGCTGGAATTTATTGTGGTGCTCTTGGCTGGGTGTGGCCTCTGCTTGCTTTCTACACACTTCAACATCATTATGCAACTGTTCCAGTTCACTACTCCAGTAGGGTTTATATTGTTTACGGGCTCCTCTTGGTACTGTTTCTCGCGCTGCCTGTAGTATGCATTTCCCAAACTCTTCAACTGCTTTATTTATGTCTTTCTCAGTGTTCAGGTTTCTAACCAGTATGCTGGTGCGATGCTTGTACATTGCCCAGTCTGCTTTCTTGTAGTTCCACCTCGAGAGGGTGCTGCTTTCACTTACAAGCTCATTTTCTACGGTTAGAAAGACTGGCCGATGGTCACTGCCACCAAGTTGTTTCCCAACAGTTCGTGTAATGTTCCACTCCAGGTCTGGTGAATGAAAAGCCAGGTCAGGTGTAGTTGAAGAGTGCCATGATCTCGAGTAGAAAGTATGTGGGTCGGACGGCTTGTTAATCAACATGAATCTATTCTCATCTTGCCAGTCTTCCAGTCTCTCTCCTCTCTGGTCCATGTGATCATAGCCCCAGCTCTGCGAGTGGCTGTTGAAATCGCCACACACAATCATTTTTTCTTTTAGTGGTAGAGTGTCCAGTGCCTGTGGGCGGTCACTTGGACAGTAGTAATTGATCAGATGTAGATCTGTATTACCTGTCTTAAGTTTAAGTGTCTGATACTCAGCCCCTTCCATGTAGACTTTGATTTGGGAAGCCATGATGTTATTTCTTACAAGGGTCAGTATCCCACCTTTTCGCCTGTTCTTTCGGTCAGATCGGTAACACTGGTAGCCTCTGATTTTGAAGGCTATATTTTCATTGAGGTGAGTTTCTTGCAAGCAACATATGCTTACTTTCTCTTTGTCCAGGATGTTTTCTAATTCTACTTTTTTGTTGCTGACTCCCTCCGCATTCCAGTGCATTATTTTAAGTCTTAGTTTAGTATGGCCAGTCGTCCTATTCTCATGTCCCCTGGCTCCACAGGACATCTGAGAAGGACCTCCAGTAGTTGGGGTTGGACCCTTTCGAGACATAGGGCCCGGCACTGCACCTGCCTGGGGGTCCAAAGCAGGGCGAGCACCATAACGATTAGCAGTAGTCGACATATTTCATTTTGCGTGATTGCGTGGCATCCTGATTTCTGTGGTGCGCCTCTTGGCTGGTTGCCTCCGTCTTCAGCACCTTACTTTGCTAGAGCAGACTGTGGTCTCACTCGAGTGTAGATGTGTACGCGCGCACACGCCTGTCTGCGCATGCATGTCCGTGCATACACATCTAGAGCATACTGGTTATTTTCCGGCGCCAGAGACTCGCCGTCGCCCCTTCTCCTGTTAGTTTAAACAGGCCTGCCACGTGAAGGCCAGGAGTTGGACTTTTGCTGCATAGGTTATGTATTCACGAGCCATTGAGGTATTTGAGCAATGTTGGGCGCTCACCCCAACACCGCGCCTCGGCTACATACAGCAACATTTGGAACCCAAATACCAGCTTAGGTTGCTGAGTTTTATTTGAGAGGGAGAACACTGTGCATGTTGTTTTCTCCTCACTTATCTTCACTAGCCATGATTTTGACCAGTCCTCTAGTGCTAATAGGGCTTGCTGTATTCTGCTGTTAGCTGTACTAATATATTCTTCAGATGTCCATATGGCTAGGTCATCTGCAAAGGATGATGTGTGTACTCTGGCTGGAAAATTTTCCGTGATGTCGTTTATATATGCTAGGAATAATGTTGGTGAAAGAACTCCTCCTTGGGGGACACCTTGCTCCAACAGCATAATTTTGCTGGTTTTTCCTTGTACTTTTGTCCTGGCAGTTCTGTTCTCAAGGTAGTGGCTGATCCATTTGTACATTTTCCCACAAACATGCATTTTTTGCAGTTTTACTTTCAGTCCTTCCTTCCATACTTTATCAAATGCTTTTTTCTAAATCTATCCAGACCGCTAGTGTGTGCGTTTTCTCTTGGAAGGCATCCTCTATTTCCTGAGCTATATAGGTTATTTGATCTTCAGTGGATCTGTACTTTCTGAATCCTGCTTGGTGTGGTGTTAAGAGTTTGTTTTCTTCCAGATGCCATGTTAGCCTGCCATTGATAATGCGTTCCATTAATTTTCCTACACAGCTAAGTAGACTGATAGGTCGATAGCCATTTGGTTCTTCCAGGTCTTTTCCTTTCTTTGGGACTGGTATTAGTATAGCTTCCTTCCATGCCTGTGGGACTATTCCCCTCTTCCAGCTGTAATTTAGGACTGCTAGTAGTTTCTTTTTTGCCTTTGTCCCTAGTCCTATTAGCATTTCATTTGTGATTCCATCCTTTCCTGGTGATTTCTTCTTTTTTAGGGTATTCATTGCCTGTTCCATTTCTTCCATTGATAGATTTGCCATCATATATTCTGCTGCTGTCTCTGTATTACTATGATGTATCTGTATATCTTTGATTGCTTTCTTCTGTTCGGTTGTAATATCAATGTGGTTTGCACTGGCATAGTGTTCCATTAGTGCATTTGCAGCCCTTTTTCCTGTAAGCAAGGCATTTCCTTGTTTAATTGTTAATTGTTTGTTTCTAGGTCCTTCATTGTTCATGGCTTTCACTAGTTTCCATAGTTTGTTTCCATCCCTGTCAAAATTCAGGTTTTCTGTTTTTTCCCTCCAACATCTCTTGTTGTTTGATTTACTGTTCTTTTATATTTTGCTGAGATGGCTTTGAGAGAGATGTTCGCTTCAATTGTTTGTTCTCTCTCTGCTGTCTTCCTGGCATCTTCAACTTTGTCCTCCAAACTTTGTAGTTCTTCAGTCCAGTATGGTTTGTAATTTTTCCTCGCTCCTCTTGGAATGGACTCAGTGGCTGCCTGTATTATTGCTCTGTTTAGACTTTCCACCATTTGCTTCATGTTGCCATATCGTGTATTTATGTTTTCACAATATTTGTCTGTTAGTGTGGCAAATCTGTCCCAATCTGCTCGTTTGTAATTCCAGCGGGGCAAGGGCTTTTGCTCCTGTGGAACATACTCCATATTCATTACAAGCTTGATTGGTCTGTGGTCACTACCTGCTAATTGGTCCAGCACATGGCGGTCGATTTTGTGGAGGATGTCTCCTGTGCAGAAAGCTAAGTCTGGAGTAGAAGTGGTAATCCATCTTCTGGAGTAGAAGCTCGGTGTGTCATCCGCTTTGTTGAGTAGATGGAGATTTGAGTCTATTTCCCAGTCCTCCACTTCATCTCCTCTTTTGTCAGTATCTGGGTATCCCCATCTTTCTGAACGGCTATTAAAGTCTCCGACAATAATGCAATTTGTGTCAGTTATTTTCATGTTTGAGAGTGTAAGATCCTTATCTGCTGGGCTATAAAGATTGTAAATTCTTATTTTCACGTCCTTTATCATTATATCAACACCTATAATTTCTGTTTGGTTGTCAGAGATCACAGATACTTCGCTGCAAGGTATTGTATTTCGTGTAAGTATTAGAACTCCTCCTTTATGTCCTTCGCGGTCGAAACGTGTGGCCTGATATCCCCTGACTGAAAATTTGCGCTTGGCGTTGAGGTGTGTCTCTTGAATGCATGCCACATCTATTCTATCTTTATGAAGACGCTGTGTCAGGGATTCTTTCTTGTTATAAACTCCTTCGGCATTCCACTGTAGTATGTTGAGTGTCCTTGGTATTTGGTCAATAGCTCTTAACCTACTCCTCTGTGCCTTGACTCCACAGCACAGGGGAAGGTGACCACCAGTAGTCATGGGTGGACCCCCTCGAGGCAGGGGGCCCGGCACTATCACCGCCTGATGGGACTTCACAGGATTAGCACCATAACGATTAATTTTCATCTGTGGCATCATGAAATGATAAATTTACGTTGCACTTCTTTGTCAAGCCTGTGGCTCAGTACATCCGATTTCGACAAGCATTTTTCGGGATGCTTTCCCTAGCCTTTGACTGTCCCCAGTCTACCTACAAGGCGGCAGGTTTGTGCGTCACTTCGTCTGGTCCCTCTCCCTTAACCTGTCCGACATGGGTGACCCTACCAGTAGCTGTGCTACCGTCGGCATAGCTCTTGGGGTCATTGGAACGCGCAAGCCCCTCTACCTCATCAAGGTGGATGCACGGCAGAGGGGAAACAGGTTCAATATAGCTCTTCAGCACTCTCTTTCCTACATTAAATGATAGAGACTTATTGCATAAGATATTCTTCATTTTCTGAAATGCAGCCATTGCTTGCCCTATTTGCCTAACTATTCTGTTCTTGATCTCTGTTGTGAATCTTCCATCTGATGTTATAATATAAATGTCCCTAGATATTTTAAACTATCCACTTGGTGAAGAATTTTCCCTTCTATGTCTATTTCGCATTGGGTGTCACCTGTTTCTTTGATATATTGTATTATTAAATTAATTTTTTTGTTTGGTTGTATCCCTTAAGGGACGTTGCAGTCAACACCAGCATTTTCAGCTGCTGTTGATGTACTAGGCAAGTTGGTTCCGTCGCCCTGCTACTGAGTGAGTGCGTGGCGTGACACTGTGAGCTGTGAGTTTCGTGTGAAGTGTTTTGAATCTGCCCAAGTTTTTATTTTTGGAACGTGACTGCATGTTCGGAGCGAGGGCAGGTGGCTATGTTCCAGAGTTGACCAGTTTTTGCCTTATGCAGAAATGCATGGTTGCTGGGCTTCTGGTTGACTGCCACTGCCGTTGGTGATGAACTGTATGTTCGTAGACTGTCTAGGTGAACATCTAGGAAACATTCAGATAGGAAAATGACTGCCGATTCCATCAGAGATGAATTAGGTGTTTCATAGGAGACTGGTGTGTTGACATTCTGGCGGCGGCATTATGCACAGTGTATCTGTGCGGGCTGTTGTTTGTCGAGACTCCTGTCTTTTCCACTTTTCACTTTGGGCAGTGGGGAGCGTTTTGTGTGATATTCACTGGCACAGGAACGGAGCATAATGGGGACGACCCGTTGCTGTGAAGTTGGAACTGCGACTAACTAACTAGTTTGCCATTGCTTTCTGAACGACCGGCTCCCATACCAGCACGTTATAATACAACGCGCCACGTTCTGCTGTGCAAATCGGTCGCAGCTGAGCTTCGAACGCCAATCTAGAAATGAAAACAAACAATCGCCATCGGCTTCTTTCTAAAAATTCTAATTAAAGAATCTGAAATTACTCCTTTAAACTATTACTACTTTATGCAGATGTTTTAATTCCGATAATAGACAGATATGCTACAGTTCTACCACAGCACGGAGAAACAAGGACAATACTAGTTGTAATGTAAGTTCTAAAAAAGCTCAAACTTTCATCAACTTGTTGTCGCTGACATCTGTTTGAAATTCCCTGAATATCGATTTTCCTTTCGTGTCTTTTGTCATTATATTTTTTAACTAACTCACGTCCTTGTGTGGAAGGGCAGCGGGGTGGGGGAAACTATTCGAGTAATAGAGTATCGTCATAATTGTCCAAAACACGAATAAACAATAACAACTACAAATGCATTAATTATATCAAATAATATTTGACAAAGTTAGAACTCCAATTAGAGTCTAGAAATGTACAACAGGATAGTGCGCGTATCAATACAACACACCACAATTCACAAACGAAACAATTATGTTCTGTAACGCTGCATACTTTTTTGGGGGCATATCCTATTTACAGGACATCGCTGTCAACACCAGCATTTCACTGCTGTTGTTGATGTCTTGGCAAGTTTACGTTCAGTAGTTTGCCATTGATTTTTGAACGACCGGTTCTCAAATCAACACGTTAAAACGCAGCGCAACGTGGTCTGCCGCCAAATCGGTCGTAGCTGTTTCGAACGCGGGTAAGCGGGCTTACGAATAGCGCCCGAAATACCTTGGCCACGGAGACCAACAAAGCTGTATTACTTTGGGTTATTTTATATTGTTTACAAACGAAATAAGAAAGGTAAGCCAGAGCTAGATATTGCCCCAGCGGTGTGAAGTATTTTTTTTTTCTCATATCCTTTTACAGGACATCACTGTCAACACCAGCATTTTATTTACCGCTGTCGTTGATTTCTTGGCAAGATTACGCTCAGTAGTTTACCATTGCTTTCTGAACCGCCGGCTCACTTAATGACTTATCCCGTAAGTTACCAACCCGACGAGAACCGCTTCCAATTCTCGCGCACTGCGTTACCCTATGTGGATAAATAGGATTACGGAGAAAGTCGTTTAACTACTTGGTCAGGGAGAACAGCTGGTGTGAAGTAGAAGGTGTAATTTTAATGACTGTAGGGGTGTTTGAAAATATTGCCGTTCCAAGTTTTGTATTTACATACTGCTGAGTTCATCTATATCTATAAAACAAAGTGTATGTGACTGACTTTGTTTGTGGTTATGTTTGTATTGGATGGGTTCGATAACGGTACATCCGATTGTGATGACATTTTCTACACGTCTTCCTTTCATTCCTGTGCAACCGACTATAATAGTTTCATAGTGTAAAATCTTCTACTTATTTAATAACATTTACTTTTTCATTTTCATTATATAATGTCTATATAGCAGGGGGGGGGGGGGGGGCTTCACTCTAGAAAAGTTATTTCAAGGGGCATAACTTTTAATAACATTTCTATATACTTTATAGTCATATTGTTGGACTTACTTGCACTATTGTTAAACTCTTTGTCTATAGTTATTTTGAGGCATATGAGTTATAATAAATAATGATATAATCTTTAAGGCATTTTCAAAGTTTGCATAAAAATAATGCATAATGCATAACATTGTAACCCATCTTTTACTGCTTACAGAACTTATTAACTGTCATGTCGGTGATTAAAAACAGTTTTCATTAAAAATAATGAATGGTGTGTGGAAGGACATTCTTTTAAGTTACTGTTTACCGGCGAAGCCACGCCGGGTCAGATAGATGGACAGACAGACAGATAGTCGGGAACGGAAGCTTATTTGACTACTTATATGAATGAATTAAATGACATGCTCCCCACCAGGGACTGTGTGAACCGGGCCGGGTCAGACAGATAGACAGATAAACAGACAGTCGGGAACGGGAGAGCTTATATGACTACGTATATGAATTAAATGAGATGCTCCCCACCAGGGACTGGGTGAACCGGGCCGGGACAGACAGACAGATAGACAGACAAACACATAGTCGGGAACGGGAGAGGTTATATGACTACGTATATGAATTAAATGAGATGCTCCCCACCAGGGACTGGGTGAAGCCGGGTCAGACAGACAGACAGACAGATAGACAGACAGACAGATAGTCGGGAACGGGAGAGCTTATATGACTACTTATATGAATTAAATGAGATGCTCCCCACCAGGGACTGGGTGAAGCCGGGCCGGGTCAGCCAGACAGACAGACAGACAAACAAGCAGACAGACAGACTGATAGATAGATAGATACCCTCCAGGGCCTGGGTGAAGCCGGGCCGGGTCAGCTAGTGCAACATAAAAGGCAAATACAAAACTTGGAAAAGCAATGTTTTCAAAAACCCCATCATAATTAAAAATACACCCTAATTTTTGCTTCACATATACCAAATCATGATATAATTAAGATAAAGTGATATAGTTCCTCTCTTAATTCTCCTCTTCCATTTACATCACCTTTTCTTCACATAAAATTTCTAGTAAATGCCTTCAACCGAACAAGCTCGAGTCCATCCCTAATACTGATACAGCTAACTACAAGAGATAGTGCAAGATTTATTGTCTTGGTGAGCAAACTCGTTACCCAATATGTACCCACCACTACCACACACACGGTATTCAAATTGTATCGTCTACTGTCATTCCGTTGGATCTGTGGGTGACGCTGGGGAGGCGGAGGGTGGGGGAAAGATACACTGGCAATAGATTGTTCTCCAGACAAACTTGCCTAAGCTTGTACGGTGAGAGTCATTATCATCATCTTGTGCCGTGCCGATAAGTGTGGGCGGTCGTGTTTCGCCATCTCACACGATCACCAGAGTCGTGGATCAGCTCAGTGTTCTTGTCTTAACCATACCACGTGACAGAGCCATCCAAGTATTTACTTCTCTTCCTTCCCCTTGCGCCCCCCCCCCCCCCTCGATCTTGCCAGCCGTTACCAAGTTCTCAATTTTATTTCTTCTCATAACGTAGCCAACAAATTTTGACTGTCCAATTTCTCTAATCAGTTTACGATTTTCATTTATTTCTTTGTCAGACTTGGTCACTGCTTTTCTATCTGTCCATGGTATTCTTTGCATTTCCCCCAGAAACCACATTTCCATAGCCATCAGATGTTTTTTCAACTTGTCTGCTCATTGTCCATGCTTCACATCCATAGAAAAGTACAGGTTTTATGTAGCACCTCAACATTCTTTTTCTCGTTGCAAATGACATCTTTTTATTGGTTAGTATGTTTTCCATCTTGCAAAAGGATACATTCGTAGTGGCCTATACACTATCTGTGTGATGAACGTATAATAATAAATCACTCAATTTATACAAATGCATTTCCCGAGTTGCTTAGAGCATATTTAAAATATCATACTAACATGATTGTAATGCCTTGATTGATCACTACACTTAATAATTATGTTCAAGCATTCTGCGGAATTACAAGTTAACTAAAAGAAAAACACTTAAATAAGCAAATGAGTAGGGGACATAAGCAACCAATATTGTTGCAAGGGAGATGACTTAACATTTATAAATACAAATAATATACTAGCTACAATATTTAGAAATAACATGAAACTTCTATTCTGCATACATAGTAATAAGGAAATTAATGTGGAAATAAAAATTTTGAAATACAAATAATTACTTTTAGTCTTCTTAAAGAACATGTTTTTAATCTTTACATACTTACATTTTGTAAGCCACTTTTTAGTCGCTTATTTACATTATAAATTGTATTTGTATACTTTCAATGTATATTGTCAACTGATAATATTCCCCCAATTTGGGGGAGAACAATTTTTTACTGGTCTCTTAAGGCCACAATCAATCAATGAAGTGTCGTCTCCGCAGAGAAGGTTGGCTGCAATGGATCTCCAACGCTGTTACTCGCCTTGACTGTACTTTCTGTCAGGCTGATGTTCGTCCATCTCTTGATATTATCCTCCCACTTGTATCGTTGTCTACCTCTTGCTCGCTTGCCCTCAACCTTGCCTTCCAGTATGGTTTTTATAAGAGTATCATGTCTTTGAACGTGGCCAAAATATTTCACTTGTCTCCTCTTTATTTCTTTCATCAGCTCTCCCTTCATTCCCAGTTTTTTTCTAGGACCTCTGCATTTGATTGTTTTTGTTTCCAGGAATGGTTCTCGTTGCTTCAGAGGTCACAGATTGTGAGAATTGTATGGATATTTTGCCCTGGCCATGCGGGTGTACGGGGGAATGACCAGGCTGATAGGCTAGCAGGGAATGCACCTCTTGGTGTTATCTTGCCTATGGACAAGGGGGAGGTGGTCGTGCGCTTGTGGGACCAGGCGGAGAAGGCGGAGGAACAGATTGAGAACCCATATGTGGAATGAATGAGTTTGCGGGTGATCGGCAGAGGTTCTGGAAGAATCTCAAAACTGAGAGGAAAGACCAGGAGAACTATTAACCTGATAGCGGTGGGAACGATTAGTAGTATGACTCTTCGCTGGTTGTTGAACGAGGGGACTGAGCACATATGGGAATGTTCTGAGTGCAGTGATGTCGGTTCTTAACTCAACTCAACTCAACTCATGCCGTTGAAAGCATTTTTGGCCATTCCTATTCTATTTTTGATTTTCATTTCACTTCTGCCGTCATCTGGTATTATATGTCCAAGATGAGAGAAACTTGTTACTTGTTCTAGAATCTGCCCGTTTACTTGTTCATTGATGACCTTTCCTTTTCACTACTAATTATCATAGTTTTTGTTTTTTGGATGTTAATATCTAAGCCACATTCTGCACTGTGCCTGTTTACTTCTTCCACTAGGTCTTGCAACTCTTGCTCACTTCCATTGATGTTGAGTCCAGGCATTTCAACTTGTTTAAAAATTCTTTCTGTGTATAGGTTGAAGAGGCTTGGGGACAGTACACATCCCTGCCGTACTCCTCTTTTTATCTCTATAGGCGACGAATAGTTATTACCGCATCTAATAGACGCCACTTGTTCCCAGTACAAGTTACTAATAAGTCTGATGTCCTTTCCGTCTACTCCTATATCTTGAAGGCACGTAATTAGTCGTTCATGTTGTACTCTATCAAAGCTTTCTTGTCTATATCTATAAAACAAAGTGTATGTATATGTGTATGTATGTATGTAAATATGTATGTCCCTTATTTGTTCGCGAACGGCCCATCCGATTGAGATGAAATTTTCTACACGCCTTCCTTTCATTCCAGAGCTGTCAACTGTCATAGTTTTTTTTTTCTTTTCCCCCCCTCCTCCCCCCCCCCCTCCCCAAAAAACGTACGTAATATATGATGATGATGATGAAAGAACCCCGAACCAAAACGCTAGGGAAAGGTTATTTCAAGGGGGATAACTTTTCTGTATAACTTATAGTCATATTGTGGCATCGTTTTCAAAGATTTATAAACTCTTTGTCCATATTTTTGTACCGGCATATGAGTTATAATAAATAATGATACAATCTGTGAGGTTTTCAAAGTTTTTATAAAAATAATGCATAATGCATAACATTGTAACTCATCTTTTTTTTGCTTAAAGAATGAATAAAAAATAGTTACCTTATCTCTATCAAGTTTGAAGATTTTATATTTCTTTACACTGTCGCCAACCTAAGAAGACATGGAACAACCTCAGCCATTTTAAATCTACAGGCATATGCGTTATATTCCTCCTCCTCCTCCTCTCCCCTCCTCCACCTCCTACCCTCTTCCTCTTCTCCTCCCCCTCCTCCCTCTCCCTCCTCCCTCCTCCTCTTCTCTCTTTCTCCTCCTCCTCCCTCTTCCTCCTCCCACTCCTACTCCTCCTTTTTTTTTCTTCTTCTGCGCTGCTGCCGCTGCCCTTTTCCCTTTTTTAAACCCAAGGTTTTTAATAAAAAAAATTTTTAAAAAAAAAAAACCAAAG
>JACEFZ010001363.1:0-21962 GCA_014155875.1 Cepaea nemoralis
CTTCGGCCATGCTAACCTACTGTCACATTAGTTATGTTCCTTCTTAAATCATTGGCCAGTTGTTCCGACTTGGGCATGCATTTTTGTCAGGTGTATTCCCTTTGAGGAACAGAGTGGCCTAGTGGTTTAGTTAAGCTTGCCTGTCGGCTAAGTGGTCATGTTTCCAAAACCCCTTCGATTTGGGATTGTTTCCAAAACCCCCTTTTTTTTTATTCGGGAAAGTTTTCCATTGACTGGGCTATCAAGTTTTTGTTTTCTTTCCCATTTCCTTTACAGGACATCGCTGTCAACACCAGTATTTTACCGCTGTCGTTGATTTCTTGGCAAGATAACACTCAGTAGTTTGCCATTGCTTTCTGAGCGGCCGGCTCACTTATCACGTAAGTTACGAGGGTAAGTTAATATATCAGTCACAAATGGTTGTAGAAAAATAACTAAATAGGATAACAACTTGAAACCGGTTTATTTGTATACATACATTGTCCCTTTATTTCTCAGCATAATTTCCACCAACATTGATGCACTTATCCCATAGTTTTCTCAGTTCTACTAAACCGACTTCATCCTGTAAAGAATAAGCTGAAAAAATAATCTCGGCGAAACTTAAAGACTTTTAAGTAAACACAATACATTCTTTTATGGCTTGAGGTAATTAATTTTCTTCTTGACGCTTTTCCTTTCCATCAATTAATTATCAATGTTAGTCACCTTCACTCATGTTTAAAATTATTCCATCACGACACTGACGCCGATTGCTATTTTCGATATCTGATCAGAACTGTGCTGGCTTCCTTGCCTAGAGGTTAGCGACTCTTCTCCGTAATCTGACGACGGTGAGAATCAGCAGTGGTTCGAATCGCGTCGGTAACTTACGGGGTATGTGAGCCGGCCGCTCAGAAAGCAATGGCAAACTACTGAGTGTAATTTTGCCGAGAAATCAACAATCAGCTGAAAGATGCTGATGTTGACAGCGATGTCCTGTAAAGGATATGCAAACAATATGATCAGAACTGTTGCTTTATACAACGGTGTGCAGAATCGGAAAAAGCACATACACAGAGATATAGAAAAACAGCCAGAAGACAGACAGGCAGAGATGCAGACAGGTATACAGACAGAGATGCAGACAGGCATACAGACAGAGATGCAGACAGGTATACAGACAGAGATGCAGACAGGCATACAGACAGAGATGCAGACAGGTATACAGACAAAGACGCAAACAGACAGACAGACCTTTACAACTCTTTACAGCTCAGATCTTCCTTTATATCTCAATACTTCGTGTGACCTATTTGCAGACGACTGCACTATATACACTAGTCAAGAGAACCTTAGTGACATAGAGAGTTCTTTGCAAAACGAACTTGATAACCTTAGTAGATGGAGCAATGAAAACCGCATGATTATTAACATCGACAAAACCAAATCCATGCTAATAACGACCAGACAAAAACTACAGACCCTAGCCATAACTGGGGCACCGCTCGATCTCCACGTGGACACGTCACCTATAGTTAATATAAATGAACACAAAACATTAGGTCTTTATTGACAGACATCTAAACTGGAGCTCTCATGTTCACGTCCTCACCAAGTGTCACGGAACCGCTGAGAATTCACCTAGCAAACTCCCAAAAAACCAATTCCCCCTTTTCAGTACTAGTAGAACTGCCGATCTAGTCGAAGGGATGCAACCAAGGTATTAATGTACCCCACGCAAAGGCGATTGGTGGCCCTTGACTTCTCGACTGTTCGGGTGACGAAAGCTCAACCCAACCATATCCGCTAACGCATGCGCACGAACCGTCTCGGAACAAAGAGAGGCTCAGTTGTGATCCGGCCGTGAAAGCAAGCCGTTGTGTTTGAACGACTGTGTTAATTCGTAAATGGGAGAGAGGAAGCCAGTGTCTTGCTGTTTATCAAAGAAAACTGACAGAACGTCCAGTGTTGGGACGGGAGCTCCTCAATTCTGAATACACAGTTTGTCGTAAGGTACGTGAAACATATTTAGATAAATAATGTGTGTCGCTACCGCGGTGAATCGAAGCTGTTCGACCACATGTCCCGCCCGGCGCACAAAGGTCAGTCAGGGGTGAAACTGTGGGCTTGTGTTTTAACTTAACACTGCAGGCGAGTTGAACACGATGGATTGTAGGCCTGTTTTTGCGTTAACATTGTACAAGTACGGGAATGCGTGTTATTGCCGCTACAAGTAGTTATAAACATTTCGGACAGGCCCAATAGTGTTAGTAGTCCGAGTTCACTCCTGGGCGGCCTTAGAACTCTAACGTAGTCGACACAAACGGACGTGGGCGAAGGCGTTGTAGAACATAGGTCGAGTGAGGTATCAGGGAACTCGGCCGAACCAGACGAAACCCATGCGATGGTCGCCGGACATGTCGAAGGTCATTCGAAGGACATTGCGGGTGTCTAAGTTCGAATTCTTTGGTGTGGCGACCACTGGCTTTGCTGAGCTTTCTGCTTACTCTTTATGTGATTGGTTGCCGTAACAGAACACCATCTTGATAGGCAGTTGGTTCCCGAGAGGTTGTCACTGGAGAAACTGGGGAATGCGACAGAGCTGGTCACAGCCAGCTGAACATCGTTCCAAATGCTCTGACCTTAACTAGGGGAGGAGGGAACGGGATGTGGACTTCCACTACAGGGGGATTTCCCTGTATAATCTATTACATTCCTGGATCAGAGCTAGAGCTCCAGGAGACCTGGTGTATAGTAGGTAATCCTAAAATCGAACCAGGGAGAGGGGGCTACCTCCGAGGGAGGGGAATTCGGTGGTCACCGGCTCTCCTTCAGAGCCATTCTGTCTCTAGGTACCTTTAACCTACTAACCTGGTATATTGTGTCCTTAGAAGTCTTTTTAGGACAGAAGGATTTCGCCGACACCATGACCAGATACACAGCCTACCTTGGGCGGGTTCGAGACGGAGGACGGTTCAGCCAGCACTTGTTAGGACCCAGACCTAGTTCAGTTTTGGCAGTGGATCCTGGTCTGTGAGGCTGCCGGCCGGGTCATGGCGACACCGGCCTATGCTGAGTACACATAGGTAACGTGTACCTCTGGGGGTAAGTCTGTGTCACGATATTCACACATGGTGTTATCTTTGGCAGGTTCTACTTTCTGAGAGACTTACGTGACGGGACCAGAGGAAGATGACTTGGTGAAGGCTGCTAAATGGCTGGCTTACCTATGTGACGTGAAGTGAGGCTTCTACACCACACCACGTGCCGGGAAGTCACTGCGCCACAGTCCAGTCCCGTCTAAACCGCTAAATGATCTTCAGTCAGTCCACCAAGTATTATGATGGCTACACACGGGCGAGTATCGTGTCCTCTTGTCTGTGAAGTTTTGACATTATAACCCACTAGCCAAACGGGTAGAGAAGAACTACATTACCCTTTATTTCATGATGGCCTGGTGTTCCGAGAACAGTCTACCATGTTGGAATAGGGACACTTGTTACATTCCTTACCTGGTCACGCGCTACCAGTACTGACTTTGAGTGACAGAGTCAACTTGAACTGTGCCAACTTTCTGTGCATATAGGCCCAGTGATACCCATCCTGATCCCATTAGAGACCACCATCTGTTCCAGAACTTTGACATTGTTAAATGTGTGTTAACTGTTATGGTGGCTTCTTAGGAAGGTTGTCTAGCACAGGCCTTACCAGTGAAGCTTGAAGGACAGGCCTTCAGAACTTCTACAGGGATGTTAGTCTGGAGTCATCACGTACCACCGCAACTTGGAGTCACCACATTGACGTGCTAGTCATTCCAGTTGAGACTACACCTCGGCAGAGACATTCCACGCTACGTGTGCAGATGAGTGACCTCTTTAACCTTGTGGTATCTTACCGAGTGTACAGTGATGAGTGAGACGGCCTGAGGCTAATCCAGATAGCCATTTCTTCTATCGCCTGGCGGTAGCCAATATTCTCTCATGAACATTCCCCTTGTTGATACTCCTCTTGTACATTATATCATCTAGTCATTATGTGTAGACACCAGAGTCGTGTCATCTGTTCTGGATGAGAGGTGAAAAAGGTATTGTCCGGCGGTTGATAGTGAGAGAGACAGGAATCCAAGGGCTGGTGGGGTCTGTAGACTGAGATTTATGGTATTCCCAGAGTGCATCTATCCCGTTATTAAGATGTAATAGTATGCTTCCCTCACCCCAGGAAAAACTATGACATTATTTGGGGGCTCGTCCGGGATATTGATGAGACAGCTCTGGTGATTATGGTTAGGACATTTCATTCCTAGTATCTCTATTCAGGTCTACATAGGTCTTTGGTCCTGTTTCTTCTCTTGACAAAGACAGATTGACGTGTGGTGTGTTGGGACGTCATATATATTAGATTGGTGTATTGCATATCTATATATTGCGTTATTTACCTATCCCTCACACTACTAACATATACTCTCTACGTATGGCATCCACCAAATTAAATATGGAGGAAGTGCGGGCAACCGGCGAAGGACTGGGCTTCACCGGCACTGCACTAACAGAGTATATCCAAGGGGTTGAGAGAGACTTCCGTCAGGAAGAGAGAGAGAGAAGACAGCAAGAAGGGGAGGATCGAAGGATGGCATTTGAGTTGAAGAAGTTCGAAATCGAACAAGCCGCTAAGAAGTTCGACGCCGAACAAGAGGCTCAGAAGCGAGAGCATGAGTACCGTATGCGGGAACTCGAGCTCAGGGCACAATCAAGTAGAGAGACTGAGGGAGCAGTAGGAGGGTCTTCACTCCCTGGTTCACCTACCTTAGGTCGACATGGTTATCATGCCATGAAGTTTCCTCTACCGATTTTTGAGGAAGATAAGGAAAAGATCGACCAGTTCTTACAAAAGTTCGAGGCTATGTCTGTCGCCATGGGTCTCGATCGAGACAAGTGGTGTCTGAAACTGTCCCAGGGATTGCGCGGAACCGCGTACGAGGTCTACGCGCGTTTACCGGCGGGACACGAGAATAATTATGCCGAACTGAAGGCCGCGCTGTTGAAACGGTTCGAGATGACGTCGCATACTTACCGCAAGAAGTTTCGAGAAGCGAAACGAGAGCCGAGTGAGTTATTTGCTGCGTACGCCGAGCGTCTTAGATCCTACCTCCATAAATGGATGGACTTAGCTCAGTTCGCACACGATTACGACAGTCTCGAAGAACTGATGATCGTCGACCAGATGCGGAAGCATATGTCGAAACCGCTCAAAGAGTTCTTGGGAGAACAAGGGGCGGAAAGATTAGAGGTAGTAGCCAAAATGGCCGAACGATTCGTCGAGGTGCATGGTGAAGGTGGGGAAACCCATCCCTCCATGGGTAAAAGTCAGGACAAGACTGACAGAAAGAAACTGAAGAACTCTCATGTCAAGAAGGTAGAACCTTATGAGAAATCCTCTGACCAGAGTCCGGAGAAGTCGAAAGATGGGAGCAAGAAGCCACATAACTCTCAACCGAAACGGAAATGGAGTGAGAAGTGGTGTTCGATTTGCCAGTCACCCTCGCACAATACAAGGGACTGCAGATCGAAGGCTAAGAGCCCACCGAAGACGCCTCCAAAGAAAATTTGGAAAGGGAAGTGGTGTAAACACTGCAAGTCTAATACGCATAATACCAAAGACTGCAGATCAAAACCTAAAGACTCCCACTTTGCAGCCTGCATGGTGGATCCAAATGGGGGTTCCACCCCTCAGTCTGGAACCTCCGAGGAGACTTTGGACCCAGAGAGACCATCGGTGGTCGAGTTGATAGAAGCTAACGGCCAGCAGGTTGAATGTCTATATGATACGGGCCTGCAATTTGAGGCTGTAATCGACGCCAGTCTGGTAAGCCCAGATCAACTCACGGGGGAGAATATCGAAATCCAGCCGGCCATGAAGAGTGCGGTGGCTATGACTTTGCCTATCGCCAACGTGGAGATACGGTCAAGGTATGTCACCGGCACGATTCAGGCTGCGGTATTGATTGACCCCATTTTCCCCGTCATCCTGGGTTGCCGATATGTATTCCTAGGGATGCCCAAAGAGCCCGTCCACCTAGGGGCCATAACTACCCGCTCCCAGACGGGAACCAAAGAGGCGGACGCAATAGTTTCGAACCCCCTGCCGGGGGAGTTGCGAACGGCCCAGGGAGAGGACGCGACCCTGCGGCTGTGCTACAAGAAGCTGCAGAGAAGTGCTGACCCACCTAAAAGGGGGCAGTATTACATGAAGAATCGGCTGCTCTATCGAAGAGCCGGAAAGGGGGACAACCTACATGGACAGTTGGTAGTCCCGAAGGCCTACCGTCCCCAAATTCTTCACATGGGACATACCATATCGTTTAGCGGACATATGGGTATGGCCGCCACCATGCAGCGAATTTCCTGCCATTACTATTGGCCAGGGATGACCGGTGATGTGCGCCGGTATGTAAAGTCCTGCCCCGAATGCCAAAGAGTGGCCCCAAAACACTGGACAGCGCCGGTGGTCTTAGGTGAAATGCCTATAATGAACTCTCCCTTTGAGAGAGTGGCCATCGATATCGTGGGTCCTCTTCCCAGGACTAGGAAGAGGAACATGTATATCCTCACCATGGTGGATTGCTGTTCAATGTGGGGGGAGGCCATACCTTTGGCTACGATCGACTCTAAACGAGTGGCCACCGCCCTCATGGAGGCATTTACACGATTGGGTTTCCCCAATCAAATTCTGACCGATAACGGGTCCCAGTTTTGTGGCAAACTCATGGAGGAGGTGTTTGGAGTATTCCACTCCAACCACATTCACACCAGCCCGTACCATCCTCAAGCCAATGGGCAGGTGGAGCGCTTCAACGGCACGTTGATGACAATGCTCCGTAAGCTTGCACAAGAGAAACCCGATAGGTGGGATGAATTCATCCCCGCGGCACTTTTCGCCTATCGGGAAGTGCCCCACGGCACGACGGGACTGCCACCAGCTACTCTGCTGTTTGGCAGGCCTATCAAGGGACCATTGGAGGCCTTGCTGAGGAGTTGGACGGATGAGGAGACGACTGAAGAAGTGATCTCATCCTACAAATACGTGGAGGAGCTGAAGGAGAAGCTGCACACCGGCTGGGCACTGGCGACCCAAAACTTACGAAAGGCCAGAAAACGACATGCGGCTTATTATAACCGCAGGTCCAAGGACAGAGCTCTAGAGGTGGGAGACCGAGTACTGCTGCTACTCCCGACAGGAAGTAACAAGCTGGAGATAGGTTGGCAAGGACCCTTCCCTGTGGAACGGGTCGTATCCCGGACCAACTATCAGATTCGGATCCGGGGAAAGTCTAAGATTTTCCATATTAATCTCCTGAGAAAGTACGAGGAGAGACCCGGTGAAGAAGCAGCCCACCTCATGGCGATGGCCGTCGCCGTAGAGACAGAGACGGGACCCGACGAAGGCAGGGAGTATCCACTAGTGCACCAAGAAACCTATCGGGATGTGCAAGTGAACCCTGATCTGGGACCCCGGGAGAGGGAACAGATTGCCCAAGTCTTGAAGTCCCATCAGCAGATACTCACAGACAAACCTGGTAGGACGGGGTTGGTCGAGTTCGACATGACTTTGACCAGCCAAGATCCGGTCCGCCAGAAGGTCTACCCCGTGCCATTCTCGAAAGAGAAGGCCTTAGACGAGGAAATCCAGAAACTGCTGGAAGATGACGTGATTGCGCCATCTACATCCCCATATAATGCGGGGGTGGTTTTGTTACGTAAGCCGAGTGGGGAACACCGGCTATGTATAGATTATAGACTCCTGAACGGTCACACCCAATTTCAGGTGGAACCCCTCCCGAATCCGACCCAGTTATTCGCGAGGCTCCACACAGCTAAATACTTCTCCAAAGTAGATCTAAGTCGGGGGTATTACCAGATTCCGGTAAAACCGGAAATCAGACCCCTACTGGCCTTCAGTACCCCCAGAGGGCATTACGAGTTCAAAGTCATGCCATTTGGGCTCAGCAATGCGCCCAGCGTGTTTACGCGCATGATGAGGGCCTTGCTAGATCCCTTGCGGGATCCGTCCATTATTTCGTTCATGGACGATATTCTGATCGCCAGTGACAACTTAGAAGACCATCTGAAAACCTTAGAGAGGGTCTTTATTAGGCTCCGGGAAGTCGGACTCACGGCTCGACCCACAAAGTGCATGGTGGGGTACCAGACACTGGAATTTCTAGGTCACACCATCACTCCGGGACACATGGTCCCGGAGGAGAAGAACCTGGAAAAAGTCCGGTTAGCGCCAAGGCCCAAAACGAAGAAGGACGTACGATCCTTCCTCTCGTTGTGCGGGTTTTACCAAAAGTTCATCCCGCATTTCAACGAACTGGGGGCTCCGTTAACGGAAACCTTGAAAAAGGGATCCCCAGATCAGATTGTATGGACACCCGAGTGCGAGAGGGCCTACAGTCAGTTGAAAGAGGCCTTGATCAGCAAACCTGTCCTGCAACTTCCCGACCTATCAAAACCCTTTGTGTTGAGAACGGATGCAAGTGCTATTGGAATTGGGGCGGCATTGTTACAGGAGGGGAGGGAGGACGCGTCTGTTTTGAGACCGGTCGCGTACGCGAGTCGAAAACTTCTGCCTGCCGAACGGAATTATTCGACCGTGGAACGAGAATGTTTGTCACTCGTGTGGGCTGTGCAAAAATTTCAGCCCTATTTGTATGGGGTGCAGTTCCGTGTCCAGTCAGACCATCAACCCTTGATGTTCTTGGCGACCTCCCATAAGCTCAACGCGCGCTTGATGCGGTGGTCGTTGTTGCTTCAGCCCTACACCTTTACGGTGGAATACATTCCCGGTAAGGAGAATGTTGGAGCTGACTTTCTGTCTAGGCATCCAGTTCCAGAGGCAGAGGATGAGTTTGCTAGGAGTGAACATCCAGCTGGAGACAGTCGACGCGGTCAACTCTCTTAAGAGGGGGCCTATGTCACGGAACCGCTGAGAATTCACCTAGCAAACTCCCAAAAAACCAATTCCCCCTTTTCAGTACTAGTAGAACTGCCGATCTAGTCGAAGGGATGCAACCAAGGTATTAATGTACCCCACGCAAAGGCGATTGGTGGCCCTTGACTTCTCGACTGTTCGGGTGACGAAAGCTCAACCCAACCATATCCGCTAACGCATGCGCACGAACCGTCTCGGAACAAAGAGAGGCTCAGTTGTGATCCGGCCGTGAAAGCAAGCCGTTGTGTTTGAACGACTGTGTTAATTCGTAAATGGGAGAGAGGAAGCCAGTGTCTTGCTGTTTATCAAAGAAAACTGACAGAACGTCCAGTGTTGGGACGGGAGCTCCTCAATTCTGAATACACAGTTTGTCGTAAGGTACGTGAAACATATTTAGATAAATAATGTGTGTCGCTACCGCGGTGAATCGAAGCTGTTCGACCACATGTCCCGCCCGGCGCACAAAGGTCAGTCAGGGGTGAAACTGTGGGCTTGTGTTTTAACTTAACACTGCAGGCGAGTTGAACACGATGGATTGTAGGCCTGTTTTTGCGTTAACATTGTACAAGTACGGGAATGCGTGTTATTGCCGCTACAAGTAGTTATAAACATTTCGGACAGGCCCAATAGTGTTAGTAGTCCGAGTTCACTCCTGGGCGGCCTTAGAACTCTAACGTAGTCGACACAAACGGACGTGGGCGAAGGCGTTGTAGAACATAGGTCGAGTGAGGTATCAGGGAACTCGGCCGAACCAGACGAAACCCATGCGATGGTCGCCGGACATGTCGAAGGTCATTCGAAGGACATTGCGGGTGTCTAAGTTCGAATTCTTTGGTGTGGCGACCACTGGCTTTGCTGAGCTTTCTGCTTACTCTTTATGTGATTGGTTGCCGTAACAGAACACCATCTTGATAGGCAGTTGGTTCCCGAGAGGTTGTCACTGGAGAAACTGGGGAATGCGACAGAGCTGGTCACAGCCAGCTGAACATCGTTCCAAATGCTCTGACCTTAACTAGGGGAGGAGGGAACGGGATGTGGACTTCCACTACAGGGGGATTTCCCTGTATAATCTATTACATTCCTGGATCAGAGCTAGAGCTCCAGGAGACCTGGTGTATAGTAGGTAATCCTAAAATCGAACCAGGGAGAGGGGGCTACCTCCGAGGGAGGGGAATTCGGTGGTCACCGGCTCTCCTTCAGAGCCATTCTGTCTCTAGGTACCTTTAACCTACTAACCTGGTATATTGTGTCCTTAGAAGTCTTTTTAGGACAGAAGGATTTCGCCGACACCATGACCAGATACACAGCCTACCTTGGGCGGGTTCGAGACGGAGGACGGTTCAGCCAGCACTTGTTAGGACCCAGACCTAGTTCAGTTTTGGCAGTGGATCCTGGTCTGTGAGGCTGCCGGCCGGGTCATGGCGACACCGGCCTATGCTGAGTACACATAGGTAACGTGTACCTCTGGGGGTAAGTCTGTGTCACGATATTCACACATGGTGTTATCTTTGGCAGGTTCTACTTTCTGAGAGACTTACGTGACGGGACCAGAGGAAGATGACTTGGTGAAGGCTGCTAAATGGCTGGCTTACCTATGTGACGTGAAGTGAGGCTTCTACACCACACCACGTGCCGGGAAGTCACTGCGCCACAGTCCAGTCCCGTCTAAACCGCTAAATGATCTTCAGTCAGTCCACCAAGTATTATGATGGCTACACACGGGCGAGTATCGTGTCCTCTTGTCTGTGAAGTTTTGACATTATAACCCACTAGCCAAACGGGTAGAGAAGAACTACATTACCCTTTATTTCATGATGGCCTGGTGTTCCGAGAACAGTCTACCATGTTGGAATAGGGACACTTGTTACATTCCTTACCTGGTCACGCGCTACCAGTACTGACTTTGAGTGACAGAGTCAACTTGAACTGTGCCAACTTTCTGTGCATATAGGCCCAGTGATACCCATCCTGATCCCATTAGAGACCACCATCTGTTCCAGAACTTTGACATTGTTAAATGTGTGTTAACTGTTATGGTGGCTTCTTAGGAAGGTTGTCTAGCACAGGCCTTACCAGTGAAGCTTGAAGGACAGGCCTTCAGAACTTCTACAGGGATGTTAGTCTGGAGTCATCACGTACCACCGCAACTTGGAGTCACCACATTGACGTGCTAGTCATTCCAGTTGAGACTACACCTCGGCAGAGACATTCCACGCTACGTGTGCAGATGAGTGACCTCTTTAACCTTGTGGTATCTTACCGAGTGTACAGTGATGAGTGAGACGGCCTGAGGCTAATCCAGATAGCCATTTCTTCTATCGCCTGGCGGTAGCCAATATTCTCTCATGAACATTCCCCTTGTTGATACTCCTCTTGTACATTATATCATCTAGTCATTATGTGTAGACACCAGAGTCGTGTCATCTGTTCTGGATGAGAGGTGAAAAAGGTATTGTCCGGCGGTTGATAGTGAGAGAGACAGGAATCCAAGGGCTGGTGGGGTCTGTAGACTGAGATTTATGGTATTCCCAGAGTGCATCTATCCCGTTATTAAGATGTAATAGTATGCTTCCCTCACCCCAGGAAAAACTATGACACAAACAGTTTACCAACTTACTAAAATTCAGCACTTCTTGGATGAAAGCACACTAAAAATATTCTATGCATGTTGTATCCAATCACCTCTCGACTATTGTTCCACAGTCTGGGATGGGTGCCCTAAATCTAATATGAAACGACTGTGTTCGCTTCAAAACCGCAGTGCACATTGTAGCACTTGTGTGAAACGAATGACACGTCACAAGTGCGTATGATAACAACCGAACGGTTGTTTTGAGGCATTCGACGACCAGCTGACACACTGATAAGATGTCGTGGCTTGCCATCGCCAGCTCACATGTAGATTACAAGTCTTAGCTTTCCATAGTCAACTCACACACAGATTGGGAGGCTTAGAATTCTACCGCCAGCTTCTACACACAATGATACATAGTAGAACGCGTAGCTTCACATGCGCCAGGCTCAACGACATGAATACTCGCAAGGACGCGAATGGGTCCACCTAGCGGACATTGGCCGACAAGGCTTGATCAGGGTTCCGTTGCATTGAGGGCCGGAATTAGTCGCCTCTGAAAACACCATCACAACAGACAGCAGACAGACTTAGTCACCTAACACTCACGCCATGTATGAGGATGATTTGTTGGTATGGTGCGGGAGTGTCAGATGTGTGAGCGAGCCTGAAGGCTTCATCAGTATGTACATTAGAGTCCGTTATCTGTCACCTTCCAGTGGTATAATACATCGCTGATCACTTCACAAGAGCTTATATGAGTTGTCCATGGATGTACGACAGTCGTGCCGTCCTGTACATGTGTGTGCAGTCAGATAAGCGTATGTTAATCAACTCACCAGGGATCATACCAACGAGCCAGATCACATGGCGTCCTATGAACGCTAACTCCTTACAGCAATAGACCAGACCCCAGCAGTAATCAGAACTCGCCCTGTGACATGGGGGTGATGTCGTCCGCAGAGAATTGAAGCTGAATATCGTCCAGATTGTCGTTTATCATTGAATCAAGGTTGAAGGACATTGCAACCGTTACATGCACACTCTAAGGATACGATTACTCTACAGATGCACAGTCAACATACAAGTCTTTGTTTGAGAGGACCATGCCGGTCTAAGATGCTGGAGACCGTTTGGCACATCCCGTTGTGTTCATTTTTTATCGTCATCTTGTCAGTCGTCGCCCGTTAGTGTTAACGGCAAGGTCAGTGTCACCTGGAAGCAGTTTTTGATGCTGGAGAAAGCATCGTTACCAGTTCCGAGTATCTGAAAATTGGCACTCAGTGTTAAGAGTAATTTCATCGTCGCACAGTTATATTTACAGTATCGCTCCAATCGTGGCCCCAGCCAGAGAACTCTCTGTTCTCATCGTGCTATCCTGATCCTATGAGCATGATTGCAAGTTTCTTCATCGTTTATTTTGAGAAGCCACCGTTTCGTATCGAAACAGACCTCGCTCTACCTATGGAGCCACACTGTTGCTAGAAGCTATTGATGATTGCTGATATGTCTGAAGATTTGCAGATCCAGTGTTGTTCAAGTCTACAATATATCACCTTTGCTGGATATTATTGTCATGTCAACCAGCAGCATCTCGCCACGGTGACATCCTATTCCACTGAAAGTCTATTTTTCAGTGCTGTTCAAGCTGTTGGTACTGAGCAGAGGATGGCACAGATTGTCAACGCCTCGTTGGAGCTGAATCAAAGTACAATAGTTTTGTTCCTGTTGCACAACGGCAGAGCTATACAGGACATACTACTCAACCATGATAGCTACACGTTGTCATAAGTCTGGTTGTCTAGGAATCGTTTCCTTGCGATTATCAGTATTAAGAGAGGAAGGAGAATTCACCTACGACAGTTCAACGTAGAATATTTGGACAAGGACAGACACCTCAGTTTGGCAGACTCATTTAGTTGAGAAATCGTTTGCCGTGATTGTCAATGCTGTGGGAAGTTTTTATTGACGGAACAGTGAATGCAACTGGCTGAAGAGTCGTTTCTCATGAGATCTTTACTGTTCAACGATTTGTCGCAAATACAAACAGGATCGTCTGACGAATCAAATTAGATATGGCTATATGAAGGATCTGAGCTAAGTAAACGTTTGTGGTCTTGAGTTAGATAGTTACAGTCAGAATATTGTGACGTTACACACATTTAATTCTTTTCTTGTTCGCTCATGTCTTTAATGACGTCATAGGCGAGCTACACAATATTGTGCGGTATTGCGCTATACATTCTTAGTTTCGGTGCTAATTATTTTATTTGTTTATATAGTGATAATATTTTGCTTGTGCTAATTTCTATTATTTAAAGGACCTATCTCTGTCTATATTTCCTTTGCGGAGTTACTTGTCTTATCTATTATAATAATAATTCTTTATTTATTAATTTGGAATTTATTGCAGGGAAATTAACTGTTTCTTGCTACTTTCTGGTATTTTTATTTGTTGTCGACTGTAATATTTATAAGCCTCATTACTTTTGTGCTAAACTTCTTTCTGCATTTCTTATCTACAATTATTAATTAATATAGGTTAGACATAGAAAATGTCTTCTTTTCAGCACTTCACCAAGACTGGTATAGATGCAGGTTGGACAACATCAGAATGAATGGACTGAGCCAAAATAATTTTGATACATAAACATGTGAGTAGTGGGTTTCGTTGTATCTGATTAGCATTTCAGGATTGACTCCTAAGAATTGGTCCCAATCCTTAGGATTAGGGTTAGGGTTAGGGGTTAGGGTTAGGGTTAGGGGTTAGGGTTAGGGTTAGGGCTTAGGGTTAGGGTTAGGGGTTAGGGCTTAGGGGTTAGGGTTTCTGTCTGCTCCTAATTATATTGTCTGGATTAACCTGACTGGAGTGACCCCAATCCAGCTCGGGACCAGATCGGTTTGGGTATGGTAGGTATCTAATTCATATGTAAGGGGCGATAAATCTAAGAAAAGACATGGTTTTCTAAGAGCAGATAACTGAGTGTGTGTATAATATTTTAACTAGTTGTAAAAAATAAATAAAATAAAAATAAACAACCAAGGGCGCGCGGGGGCAGGCGCAGGAACGAACGTGGCGGATCGGTCACATGGAGCAGTCGGGGTCGAATCCAGTAATAAAGTGTGATGTAGTAACCACTTGGCCAGGCATTGCTGAGTGACCACAAGGCCGGTCAGTGATGAGTGCGGGTGGTGGGGCTAGACGATTCGAACCCTTGAGCCACGCCGGGTGTCATATGAAAATTGTAATAAGTAAAAAGGTAAATATGGCGTGTATGTGATCTGTAGTGGGTCGTAGTGGCCTATAAACTATCATCATGTAGATTACACCTCTTCAAATGAAAACCTTAAAACAGTAAAGATGGCCAGTAGTAACGGTTGTAAGGGGCGTGGCTTAGTGTTATTCGTTGTTAAGGAGTGGGTGAGCGGAGAAGTAGCTAGAGAAGTGCTTATGAAGATTTTAAAGGGGTGGGCGAGTGGCGAAGTGGCTAAATGAATGCGTATGTTCCTTGCTAAGAGACAGAGGAGTTGCTAGATAAAGGCTCCAGGTCGTTGTTAAGGGGTAGGTGAGTGTAGAAATAGCTAGATAACTGCGGCCGATCCTTGTTAAGAGGTGGGCGAGGGGCGGAGTGGTTAGATAATTACGCCCGTTCTTTGGTAAGAGCCAGGGTGATCGAGTAGAGTCGTGGGTAAATAAAGGCACGGCGGTCTAGCACCAACAAATTCAATGCATAATGGCGGCGTCGATCGTCAGAAGAGTTAAAATATGTTCATTATATGTCTATTGCAAAGTGGTCGACTGTTTATTATAACGGTGGTTACTATCATCTGTAATGGATGAGACTTAAATACTATCATCATACCGGTTACAACTCTTCAAATGAAAACCTTAAAAAGTAAAGATGGCCGATTATATAGGTTTTAGTGGGTATGGTTTTGTGATATTCGTTGTTAAGGGGTTGGGTGAGTGGATAAGTAGCTAGATAAACGCTTCCGAACACTATCAGCGGGTTCGAATCCCAGTAGGGTGGTCTGGTGGTAGAAGAAATATTGATAATATTTGGGCACTTAGTTGAGATGACGAGCTCTGGTGTTATTAACCCGGCTATGTTTAGAAAAGGAGAGGTGGTGTGCTGGTTGCGGCGTTTAGGTGGTACCCCAGACACCGTGGAAGTGACAGGTTCCAATCTCGGTACTTTGTCGTTGGTAAGATTGCCAGTCATCAACATGTGGGACTCTAGTCTGAGTCTTTCTTTGCTTGTTGGCACTGACTGTAGGTATGGGGACCAGAGCAGTACCTGCACACCTCCACATCACTCTTGCAGGTGGCTCGGGTGTGCCAACATTTCTGGCACTTGGAGCACTGCAGCACTCTTGGTATGTAGTGCTCTGATCTTTGATCTCTTCCGCCCCATACGATGTACGGAGGGATCACTCGGTCCTCTGATGTAACAATGACCACTGTAGAGGGGATGTTGTTCTTCCCGATGATCCGCTCCGTCCTGGTAATCTTGAGCTTCTTATTCTCTTCTAGCAGCATCTCCCTGATTTTGTCATCTGAGTGATGGGTCTGGACTCGTCTGATGACCCATCGTATCGTCGTGCGGTGCCGGGTAGCTTCCAGAACTATGCCGTGGTGAAGCTGTATGGTGCTCTTCTCCTCTTGTGCGATCTTATGTAGCAGTGCTGTGGTCTTTCGGTTTTTCGTGATGGAGACCACTACTCCATCGGGTGTCTTGCGCAGCTGGCCGATGCTGTGTCTTCCCAGCTCGTTCTCCAACAGACCGATTATCTTGTCTGTTGGTAGCGCCGACAGTTTGGCTTCTCCCACGCTTGTTTGCTTGAGTAGAAATTTGCCGGTGAAGTCTACAATGGTATCTGTTTCCTCCTGTGTGGAGGTTTCTGGTATATCGGGCTGCATTTCTTTGGTGTTGCTAGTTTCCCGGCTGTTGCTGGCTGTAGCTATAGTTTCTGCGACGGGAACGGATTCAGCTAGGTGTAGGTGCCGGACTGCTGCTTGAAGATATGGTATCAGCAGTCGTAGCGGTCTTCCTCGCCTCTGTCTTCTTTTTCCCGGCAGCATATCATATAGTGCATGTCTTTGCGCGGCACGTTTAACGCGAGGCATCCTCTGCGTTTAGCTGATTAGGCGACTTGCTCACAATAGCGCGTCGAATGTTCAATTCACGAAAACATATTACACTATATAGTGTCCCGTATATAGACTACAATTCTTTTCATATATTATTTGCCACGTGAGGTCACAAAGTGCAAATCTAATAAAAGCAATATATTAAATTTATGTTGGAGCTATTCATCATAAGGTTTCTATGTTTATTTATAAATCATAATATGCTATCTTTAAACTAATTATTTTCATTACACTGCTTCCAATAATAAACAACCATGAATTAGATTTATTATCCCCCTTGTTGGTTAAAACCTAGACTCTATTTATGTCCCTTGAAGCTACGACACATCCTGAAAAAAGATGGAGGCAGTAATTCGAAAATCTTCTCAACATTCCATCGGGTGCCACAGGAATTCAGAAAACCGACACAGATGCTATCGAAGCACAAGAACCATACATACTGAAAGAAGAAATTGGAGAAGCTCTCAGATTAGCATCATTGAATAAATCAACTGGACAAGGCGAAACACTAAATAATCTTATTAAAAAGTCGCTTAAAAGTCCACAGGTTCAATGTCATTGCACCGAGTTTTATACCATATGGCTGAGTCTCTTTCTGCAGCGGGGAAAAGCGTCGCACAAAGCACAAACTCTGTAGCTCTATCGATGACCCACAGGAGTCTCCGAAATATTTCACTCGTGAACCGAAGGACGCGGTCCGGAATCGAACCCACAACCTTCGAGTCAGACAGCTTGACCACTTTGCCACGGAGACTCCCAAATGAACTAATTAAAGCAGAAAAAGAAGTTCCGTGTTGTTTGTCCATAAAGACTGATGATGACAAACATCAAATTACATCAATCTACACGGGACGGCTGTTTTTTTTTTTTTTTGGGGGGGGGGGGGGGGGGGTGGCAAATGGGAAAGAGGGGGGAGTGGAAAATGACATTCTGAACATGTAGTGAAGAGGTGCATGGGCTAAAAAAAGTTTGAGAACCACTAGGCTAGCAACATATGTCCAGTGGACCCTAAAGCGCGTAAAAGGGTCTTTCACCTTTTTCAAGCTTACATATGACTGGATCAGTATTCCATAGAAAGGGGACTCACGTAGACTAATTCTCACAAATGACTGGATCAGTATTCCATAGAAAGGGGACTCACGTAGACTAATTCTCACAAATGACTGGATCAGTATTCCATAGAAAGGGGACTCATGTATACTAATTCTCACAATGACTGGATCAGTATTCCATAGAAATGGGACTCATGAATACTAATTCTCACAATGAGTGGATCAGTATTCCATAGAAAGGAGACATGTATACTAACTCTCACAAATGACTGGATCAGTATTCCATAGAAAGGGAACTCATGTAGACTAATTCTCACAAATGACTGGATCAAGTATTCCATAGAAAAGGGAACTCATGTAGACTAATTCTCACAAATGACTGGATCAGTATTCCATAGAAAGGGAACTCAGTGTAGACTAATTCTCACAAATGACTGGATCAGTATTCCATAGAAAGGGAACTCATGTATGACTAATTCTCACAAGATGACTGGATCAGTATTCCATAGAAAGGAAAGTAACTTTATATACCAATTCTAACAGATGACTGAATGAGTGGTAAAATAGGAAACGGAATTAATTTATACTAATTCTCACAATTTACTAGATCTGTGAACCAATATAAAAGGAACTAATGTATACTAATTCTCACAAATGACTGGATAATATTCCAATAGAATGGAAGACTAATGTATACTAATTCTCATAAATGACTGGATTAATATCCCAATAGAGATGGAAAGAACTAATGCAAACTTATTCTCACAAATGACTGGATCAATATTCCACAGAAAGGGAACTAAGTCTCATAAATTACAGGAGAGGTGTTCCAATAAAAAAGGAATTAATTTTTACTAATGATCACAAATGACTGGATCAATATTCCAAAAGAAAAGGAAGTAAGTAATACTAATTATCACAAATAACTGAATAGAAAAAGGACTAATTTATACTAATTCTCACAAATGACTGAATCAATATTCCATTAGACAAGGAACTAACGTATACTAATTCTCAACAATGACTGGATCGATATTCCATAGAAAGGGGACTAATATAAACTTATTCTCACATATGACTGGATCAGTGTTCCATAGAAAGGGAACTAATTTATATTAACTCTCACACAGGACATTGCTATTAACATCAGCATCTTTCAGCTGATTGTTGATTTCTTGGCAAGATTACGCTCAGTAGTTTAATGGGACGCAGAGGTGTTTCCAAGGCACCAGGGCCGGGTTATATACTGGCCAAGACCTATTGACGCGTCCTCGTCGAGCGTCCTGGGCAACAGGTCCCTTCGGGGTCCTGGCGAAAGTCAGTAGGATCGCCGATTCCTCCGAAGTCGGAGAGTGTCTGCCTGTACGGCGAGGAACCACCAGTCTGCACACCAATAAGCCAGACATGGGACAACGGATACTCACGCAAAACTCAGGTCCTGTATGACATCACACTGATGTTGGACAACAGGATGCCTTCATCCGACATACAGGACTTCGCGTTGGAGCTCAAGCCAACGAACACAAGCAAGCAAGCAAGCAAGTAGTTTAATTGTCACACATGACTGGATCAATATTCCAGCCAAGAATACTTTTTCCCCGAGACAGCTCAAAATACTTGTATGTCCAGAATGTCCCGCTGCTGTTGTTGTTCTGGAAGAAATAGACAGTATCGTTCAAGGTTGATGGCATGCATCAATGTGGCACGGGAGTCCTTCAAAGTTGTAGTCGATTGAATTGGGTCCATCGATCTTCCAGCTTCGTTTGTAGGTTCAGTAGCTGTAGCCTGCACATAGAGTCAAGAAGAGGTTAGGAGTGGGGGGGGGGGGGGGGGGGCTGCATTCAACAACACGGGGGAGCGTATAGTGCGGAAGCGTGGATAGTGAGAAAGAATGAAATCATGGAATTTAAGTATCTAGAAATGCGGCACCACACAGGGTAACGCTATGAAAGTTTTGAAAGAACAATATTGGAAGGGCATATGTCAGGGACAAGATGAAAAGGAAGGCCAAAGACAAGATGGGTGCAGGATGTGGCGGATGATCTCCAGAAGGGTGGGTCTTGCTCATGGTCGAGAATTTTTCTGGAAGATTGTTATGGGAGCGAGATTCTGCAATGGATATGCTACCGAATGAATGAGAAATGTGGATACAAAAGCATTGGTCGTATTTCACGGATGAATTTTTTTAAAAAAAACATAATATACAGATGCTATAGAGAAGCTGGTAATATTTTTTAACACTGATTAACTGCCACAGGATGATTAATCGTCTTATGTTGACTTTCCCGTATCTGCCATGGGTTTATATACTCGCCGAAATATAGCACTGCGTTAAAAGACAATATGTCTGCTACCATATTAACAACTTTTTGTTCATAACTGTGGCACGCCACTACTTCCTATTTGCCTACCATCCATTTTTGTCTTAAATAGTTTTTAAAAGGCAAGAGGATGACGTGATTGCACCGGGATTTATCCTATATGGCTCGGTCTTTTCCCGCAGGGCGGCCTGCTACAAGCGCCACGCAAAGCACAAACTCCTCCGGGATTGTCAGAAAACAAATGTGCTCGTCAACCGAACGGATAGATCGGAATCGAACCACGACCTTCAAGAGCGTATTTCTCCTGGAAATGACAATAGAACTGATGAAACACATATAAGGCACAAGCCATTTATGTTCTTGATTTTCTACCTTTGATATTCCATGGAAGCAGAATCACCACAACCAACTCGGGCCGAGCCGTCCCATCAGTTGCTATCGCCTGCAGCTTCCCCAATAGCCTCCCTATATTCTTCATCCAGGCATCTATTTTTGGCTGGATCAACCTAAGAACACTGGGTCAATCTGAAAGATCAGGTCAACTGAAAACATTGCCACCCTATTGGTGGATTTGAAATTATGACCAGCTGACCGGCAGGCACTGCGCTACCGGAACTTCCGAGTTATATAGGAACATTATGTTTTTATGGACATTGTGTACTTTTTTTTTCCACATCGCTGTCAACACCAGCATTTTACTGCTGTTGTTGATGTCTTGGCAAGTTTACGTTCAGTAGTTTGCCACTGATTTCTGAACAACCGGCTCCCATACAAACACGTTAAAACCCATCGTGACGCGGTCTGCTGCCAAATCGGTCGCAGCTGTGTATCGAACTCGGGTAAGAGGACTCACGAATTGAGTCCGTAAAACCTTAGCCACGGAGACCGTCACATTGTGTATTCATTCATTCATTCAGTATCATGTCCTTTGCAGAACCTAGCTCCCATAACAACCGTCTGGAAAATCTCTCGATCATAAGCAAGATGTCCGGCGTCCGATACACCCATCTGGAGATCATCCGACCCATCCTGCACCCACCTTCTCTTTGGCGTTTCTCTTCCTCTCTTCCCACGCATATACCCCTCCATTATTGTTCTCTCCAAACTTTCGTGACGTTTCAAGTGTCCAAAATATTTCAATTTTCTTTGTTTTATCGTCTTTAATAGCCCACCATCTTCAATATTCAGCACTTAAATTATGGATGCACATGTTCTTTTCTTTAGCCAAGATATTCTTAGAACTCGTCTATAACATTTATATTCAATGGCATTTATGAGCTGTTCAGCTTGTTTAGTAAGTGTCCAGGTCTCACAGGCGTATGTTGCAAAGGGATAGATGCTCTTAAATATCTAATATTTGTAGTTCTGTCTGTCCCATTCCATAATTTATTCAGTTGTTTTAGTTTTTGAAGAGCAATTGATAGTCGTCGTTTAATTTATTTCATTGTGTCACCGTTGTTGGTAATTAATGGCCCAAGATATTCAAAATTTTCCACCACCTCCAAATTTTCCTCATTAACATATATTTCTTTCTCCATAGTAGTTTTATCTGTATTATCTTTGTGTTTGCTATGTTATGATATAAGTTGTGATTTTCACTATTCAATTGGGTTGAGGCTATTAGGTTTCCGATACCATTCCGTGCTGTGGAAAGCAATACTGTATCATCAGCATACCGAATCTCTGGTATGTCATGATCACCGATATTTAGGGCATCATATCAATCAATCATGTGCCATGCCGGAAAGCGTGGGCGGTCATGACTCGCCATTTCACTCGATTACCAGCGTCGTGGATCAACTCAGTGTTCCTGTCTCGTCCATGCCATGTATCCAAGCCATCCAAGGGTTTTTTTCCTTCCTTTCCCGTTTTTTTTTTCCTTCCCTTTTGGG